>VUQK01011678.1:19464-30187 GCA_015106715.1 Bujurquina vittata
GCAGGGGGGGTGGGGAGGAGAACAGGGGGCAGAGAAGAAAGTTGAAGTCATGAGCCAATTTCTGAATGAAACTCCAAATAACTGCGCTTGTTTTACTGCCCGACTCCATGAATGAAGGTGATTGGCTGCTGAAGGCAAACAGCAGGTGGTGCCGTGTCTCCGATCGATGCCGTTAAACCACAGCAGAAAACGAGGAGACCGCATTAAAAACCAGGATGTTAGTCTGAAGTACGACTATGAGGAAGGCTTCCTCAGCTGATGCTTCAACTCACAATTCACAGAAGTCTGAAGTGTGACACGCTCTGCTTCGAGATGGTCCGATTGGGTTTTTTTCTTTCGTTCTTGTGTTATGGATAAAGTGCACCTCTGTGAAACTCACCACTTCTACGCCAGTCAACAACCTGTATCTAAAGGAAGTAAAACTCTGCAGGTTCCTGCAGGAGAACCTGCAGGAGGAAGGCGGCCGCCTGCTGCAGGACTCAGAGCACTGCAGCTGCCACATGGCTGCAGTGCAGGTTAATGAAGCTGCCCTTAGCAACACATCTCCTACACAGGAGCTAAAACCCCCACCAGGCTCCCTCTGTCCTCCACCACCCTCAACTCCTCCTTTATTAGAATTCAGATCATGAAAAAACTAAAAGAGGAAATTCCCTGTTAAAAACAAGCTTCAAAGCTTCAAAAACAGCACACAGTACCTGTTAATCCAACACTGATGGAGACTTTGACCTCTCTGGATTAAACGATCCTAACAGGTTATAGTTCTGCTCAGGCTGCTATAATCTAAACACACATGAACACATGAAGCTGCAGCCTTTGCAGAAGATTCACCTCCAACAGTTTGAGAAGTTTCCTTATTTCTTTGCTGCGTCTCCTCTGATGATGTCAAACTCAGGCTGCACAACGCTCTAAAGCTGGGTCTGTGTGAGGTCACAGAGAGGGGATATTCCTTATATGGACATCTCAGAAGCCCCGCCTATATTCTTATGAGGGGGCAGTGAGGATGAACTAATGAGCTGCAGTACAACAAAAAAAAAAAAATCACACAGAGCTGCTCTAAAAGCAGCAAACGAACAGATCATCCATCCATCCTCTTCCACTTATCCAGGCCCGGGTCGCGGGGGCAGGAGCCTAAGCAGAGAACCCAGGCTTCCCTCTACGCTCGTGACCATAGGTGAGGGCTGGAACGTAGATCGACAGCTTCACTTTTACACTCAGCTCCCTCTTCACCACGACAGACCGGACAGATCAGGACCTCAGAATAAAAATGGGCCCCCACCGACCGCTGTTTGAACCATTTATTTACCAGAAAGAGAAGAAAGACGGTCTACAGCACACACAATCACCACTCAGAACCAGCTCACGGAGCAGCTCAGGCCGATCCCCGATGTCCTAAAAGGAAAACTGAACCCCCCCCTCCACAAAAACACTAAATAAATAAATAAATGACAGGCAGCTTTTATGTTAACTGATCTTCTGTAGGAACGTTTGAAGCTCTGATGTTCCTGCAGAGCCGCGACCAGCTCGATTATTCAGATTAGTCTAAACGACAAAAACTAAAAAAAAACCTATTAAAATGATTACATTTGGATTTAGAAAGTGTGTGCGTGTGTGTGTGTGTGGGGGGGGGGCTCCTCGTTTCTCTAAATCTCTTTAATGAGAGTTTAGTTTCAGTCAGAATTAAGATCTAACGAGTCCAGCCGGGTCCAATTATTTTTAACAGGACGGTCTCAGCGTTGAGACGATTCCAAACAAACTGCTTCTTCTTTAATCGTACAAATGAACTCTGATGAGTGCGGCTCATCAAACACAGGCCCCGCCCACTCTGCATGAAACTTGGAGAATCACCATTAATAAGCTGCAGCTGCTGGAATCTGATGAAGAGCGAAGACAAAGAGGAGTCTCATCTGTTCGTCTCCGAGCTCACAGATCCGAATCCATCATCGGAGCAGAGACGCTGGCGTTCCCAAATGGAGAATCAGCTGATATTTGCACGTGATGGAGGAGATGGAGTTTCTCCAACCACAAGATGAGAGCATTTTCATTGGACGACACAAGTCATGAGAAGATAAACTACTCTGATATACTCGTCCATCCATCAGTCTTTAAAGCAGAGACACCCAGACAAACTAACCAGCCACCTCTTCCAGCCCCTCTGGAGGTACACCAGGTGTTCATCTCACTCAGTCCACCTTAACAGGTGGAGGAGTAGCAGCTCTACTCTGAGCTCCTCAGCCTCTCTCTGCCACTTAGATCCAAAAAGATTTTAATTTCTTTATGGTCAGAGATCGACAGCTCTACTTTCAGCTCTCCGTCAGATCAGGAGAGCATCCAGCAACTCCTCCCTGACCTGGAGCAGGAACTCCACCTTTTCCAAATGAAACCGTGGCCTCAGACTTGGAGATGCTGACTAATTCCAGCTGCTTCACACGTGACTGCAAAAAGCCTAAGTGCAGCTCGATAAAGGACCTCATCATCCACACACAGCGGAGTCGAGATCCTGACACCCTCCACCCGGCAGCAGCACCTGGAAAGTCTGTCCATGCCCCACAAACACCCAGAGCCTTCAGAAAGGTTCCCATCCACCCAAAATAAACACTCACATTCATCTCGCTGGGAGTCATCCACCACCAAGATCACAAACCAACAACAGTGGAAGACGTCATCAGTCTGAAGAGACTGCATGAAGCTGCAGAGCAAACGAGCAGCAGAAGGTGCAGGCAGAGTACAGGCCACACTGATGATCTGCACTCATCCATTAGTGATGAGGTCCGAGAGCAGAGCTGCACAACAAACCGAGCGAGTCATCTCATGCAGTTCATGCTGACCGGAAGGTTTGCACCAATCACACTGCAGGATTTCACTGAGCGCTTAACAGGTTCATCACCGAGAGGGTCCGACTAATTAAATCTTTACACACTGACTCGGTTTTCTTTAGGACTTTCCTCATGACACAGAGCAGGTTACATCCTGTCACAGCAGAAGCTTTAAAGCTTCCACGGTTTACCCGAAGTTTAGGGGTCATTATTATTATTATTCATGGATCGCCATGAAAGACTCACCCAGCCCATGATGGTAAATCAGTCAGGGCCCTGAAGTCTTAATGTGCAGCAGCTTTAATCAAACAGCACCGAGGCAGCTGCAGCCACAGTAACCTCCGTAATGAAATATCAGCCTGTGGATATCTGGAGTCTGCAGGCAAAGATTTCAGGTACAAACCCAGATTTAAAGAGCCAAAAACTGCAGTTCCCCTCATGGCCACTGGAGGCTCCAGCGGTGAGTCGGTCCCATCGACCCCCGAGGTTAGAAACAAAGATGAATACAATCGTTGAGATGAAAAATCAAACCCAGCAGCTACAATTTAGCTTTTTATTGCCTTTTATCATTTCACTGCATTAGTAAATAACGGCTGATTGAGCAACTCCTGCACGAGTTCCCATCCAGACCTCCTCACAAGGTCTGCAGACTAACACCATTACAGCTGCATGAAGTCCACAATAATCAAAAATTCCCAAAGGTTCAGATCCCAAATGAATCCAAAAACAGTTTAGCCGTCTCAGATCTTCAGAATGATGGAGGGTGCTGCAAGCAGACCATCATCTGCTTTGAGGAACCACCTGGAGAACCCTGGCATTAAAAACACAGAAACTAGAACTCATTCAACTGGATCTGAAGTTTTTTAGTTTAAAGAGGTGGCCCCGTGCAGCCGAAATAGCTTTCACAGGATTATGGAGACAGATTTGGAAACGTCTGTGGATAAAAAAAAAGAACCATCTGGATCTTCTGTGGCTCTGCATCGTGATTACTGAGGCGGTCCTGCCAGAGAAACCGCTTTCCAAACTGATGCTGCAGCAAGAGGATCTTCCACAGGGTTCCTTCAGGTTCCTTCAAGCTTCCAGAAGCAAAGTTCATGAAGTGAATTTAAAGCCCTGCAGACGCCCTGCTGCTGGAGAGAAAACGAACCCTCAGAGTCGGTCCTGGGAAACTCAAACACATCAGACCGCATTCCTGCTGCTCGGCGTCTGTTAACCCTGCGAGTCCCGTTAGCTGGCAGCAAAAACACGACGCTGGCAAAGCATCAGAGACAAGCCGACGGCTGCAAACCTGCAGGACGACTTCAGCGTGATTACAGAGAAGAGACGGTTAAATAACCGCTTCATTTCATCACATCATACTCAGCCATAGGCTCCTTCGCTGTGGGCACATAACGACCAGGAGCTCGTTATGAGCCGGCAGTCACGTTACGCTGTGATTTATCACACTGATGCATCAGGCTGCACGTCTGTGAAGGTGGATACAGAGACCCGCTGCACCCACGACCTCGACATGCAAGATGGGACGTCTAGGAGCTCTTAGTTTTAGGACCAACATGTTCAGGATGCACTCACACCCTCCACGCTGACATTATGACCCTCTGAGTGTAATTCAGTGAAGCTGCTGTGGTACAAAGGACCACCTCTCCTCCTGACCTCTGACCTCAGCCGTCACATCAGCACGCCTTCCACCACCCGACAAACTTTACGACTTCTCGCCCTACTGCGACGTCACACAGCGGAAACAAACCCGAGCCACGAAGTCCGTCTCCACTCTACAGACCCAAAGACCTGAGGAGGTCAGAGGTCACCTGGAGGTGGAAGCACATTATCGCTTCAGTGACAAACATCACGAGATATTTGTCCTTCAATAAAAGTATTTAATGAGTGCTTTGGCCCACAGAGGACTGAACTCCATCCGCTCCATATAAAAATATCATCGTACATCTATGCAGCAGACTCCTGAGTGTATGCATTCACACACACCTGTGTCACCTCCACCTGTTCACCCACCTCCCGGACCCTCTGCAGGACCATTTCAACTCTGCATTTTTATTCAGTTTCTGTCAGATTACTTTTTGGTGCTGCGAGCTCGGAAACCTTTACCAGGACAGCTCCTTATTTTCCAGGGTTTGGATTCATCCTGTGCTGTTTCCAGGATGCCCAGGACTGTAGCAGCTCGTTTCCAGGAGCCCCCCACCCCGTGTGAGGTGTTTTGTGGATCGTACCTATGAGAGCCTGGAAGAGGTTGCTCTGGAAGATGTCGATCACCCTCTGGATGGAGTGCCGGAGCTGCCGGTCCTCGGCGTGGTTCAGCTTGGCCCGGTACTCCTCCAGCAGCAGCAGGGCTCGCTGCGCATCTGCAAAACAGGAGGAAGAAGCAGTGAGAGGTGAGCAGGATATGATGGAGACCCGCATGGACCGATCTGAGACGGCAGCAGAGGGACACTTCAATCCCACAGACACGACTGCTGCTCTGCAGATAATCCCGAGTGCTCAAACACTGAACAGCAGCACGCACAGAAATAATACTTCAAACATCCACATACACAGTTAAGACTGCGGGCAGGTTTAAAGGAGTATAAACAAGTTAAAGAGGCCCGTCCCCAGCAGGGAAGCATAAAGGTCAGAGTTCACAGGAAGCATTAAGCACAGAGTCACATTGACATGATCAAGCTGAGTCAAAGGCTTTATGCAGAAGGTGGTTTTAATGCAGGCTCATCGTTATCATTGCTGCACATCATCGATCAGGAAACAACAACAACAACAAAATAAAATAAAAGGTGAACAGAGGTCCAAACATGCAGAACATGTCTGCAGAACTTCTCCTCAGAGCTGTGGGAACATCAGCTCAGGTTTGGGTCTGCACCGTTTTACCAAAACTCTCAGAATGAAACGAGGATGTCGTAAATATCAATCTGAGTTTACACAGTACTAGAACACTTTAATAAGCTTCAGTCATGGATGTGGAGAAATCAGCTCTTCCATTCAGGGATGCACACTCTGACATCATCATTAACCTGCTCTCTCCGATTCATCCCTGTGCTGATTGGCTGAGGCTCACCTGCATAAAGCCTGAGGAGGCGGAGCATTAAGCCTCGTTCGTCAGAGTTCATTATCAGTTGGCGGTTAGCACCAGGCATGTGTTTGGGTTTTTTCACTGTTTTAGTGTAGGAGAGGAGCCTGACCTCTGACCCCATCATAACCATCGCTGAACATACAGAAACACAAACTGCCATGACAACAGAAACGTCTGAGGTTGCTGAACGACGTCTCGCTCAAGAGAAGTCAGAGTGTAACGACAGATCAGCCAAACTAACCCTCAGGCTTCAGATGTTGGGTCAAAGGTCAGCTTCAGCACGTTTCAGACTTCAGATGATGTACCAAGGACAGCAGAAAGGCACTGAGAATCATCCAAACGCAGCTGAACGGGTTACATGGTTTATTAAAGGCGGATAAACCAATAGAAAAATATTAAATCCATTGAAACATAAACCTGCAGCAAAGTTACATTCTGTTATGTTTAGGCCAAATTTTACATTATTATTATATTTGTAACCAGCCTAATAAAGCCAAAGTCTTTCCAACATATGGTAGCCGGGAGGTAATAACATGTAGGTTTATTATGTTAAATAACCAGCCTGATAAAGCCTGACTGCACCAGGATGTATGCACTGAAAATAATATGGGTTTATAAATAAATTGAAACCACATAATGCACTCATAATCATCTGTTGCTGAGAGTTTGATCAAATGAGAAGGGAAACTGTTTGCTGGGCACTGATCACAGATCAGCCTTCTTCGTAGGACCGAGCTGAAAACCTCAGCGGAGTCTTCTGGTCAGGGATCAGCTGATGGTGCTCCTCTTCAGGTAAAGGTTTGTCAAACGTGCGGCTCAGGGACCAGATTGGGCTCGCCAAAGGGCCCGAGTCGGCCCGCTGTGAAACTGCAGTCACTGCTGGCTCCAAGTTTTCATTAAAACGCAGCGGTGTGTGTTTTCTGCTCGTGTTAGCTTGGATTCATCGTTTATGGATCTAAATGACTGTTAAAACTAAAGGTGCGACCTGTACACTTTAATAACTGCACAGTTTTCATATTTGCACTCCTGTAGATGCTAACTGCATTTTGTTGCCCTGAGCAACAATCATCTGTCTAATGTACATGAAATAATATGAATAACTAACACGTGGATAAACTGCTATTTTCCCTTTAATCTCTCAGCCTGTTTTCATTAATAAAGAGTTCATTAAATGAGACAAATACCTTTCAGCAGAGCAGTGAGAGCCTTTAAAGCTGGCTCAGGTGAACATTTTACACCTGAATGAAGGAAACACTGTAAGCAGTGCTTTTACTGGATGGGCTCAGACTGGCTGTGTGTGTGTGTGTGTGTGTGTGTGTGTGTGTGTGTGTGTGTGTGTGTGTGTCCGCGCGCGCGCTGTGACACATTAAATCCACTGAACACTGTGAGCAGCTCTGATGGTAAAATTTGCAGCAGTTTTTTGTCCGAATGATCTTTAAAATGACTGAACTGCTTATAAATACCAGATTAGAGGTACACACTCCCTCTGAAAATACTGCAGTGATACTCAGGGACTCAAATATAATTACTCTGTATAATTAGAATTCACCATTTTCCACGCTTTTCACACGATCTTTATTTTTTCTGGGATTAAAGTGGAAGTATACACGTTTATTGATGTGTAAACTAACTAAGCATATTTTTCTAAATT
This sequence comes from Bujurquina vittata, assembly GCA_015106715.1. NCBI lineage: Eukaryota > Metazoa > Chordata > Actinopteri > Cichliformes > Cichlidae > Bujurquina > Bujurquina vittata. The sequence continues at coordinate 27,005 of VUQK01011678.1, forward strand.
TTTTACAGTTAATATGATTCAGGAAATGAGCTCTGATTGCTGAAGATCTGATTATTTTTTACTGACATATAATTAAGTGGCTTTTAACTCCCCTTGGAGACAATCTTTATTTTTCCTGGGATAACAGTGCAGTCACACACGGTTATTAACGTCTAAACTAAATAAGAATATTTTTCTAAATTTTTACAGTTAATTTAATTCACGCATGGGGCGATGGCTGCTGAGGGCGAGGTGAATATTTTATTAATATTAGAGTTTATTTTTAGTTCCCCAGACAAGGTGCCCCATTTACAACTTGGTTAGCAGCGGTGGCTAACCGGCTAGCTCCTACTTTAACGGACTTCACCTGGCTCGGCTCGGCAGGGCCAAACCGGACCGTGTGGGCCGTGTTTGGCTCGGCTCGTGTCTGACCCACTGAGTGTCCCGGGTTTGTTCAGCCTGCGGTTCTCTGAGCGAAGAGCAGCCGGAGTTGGAGCGGTTAGCCTGCTAGCCTGCTAGTTAGTCTGTGAGTGAAAGCGGCTTACCTTTCTTCCTCACTGGCATGGTGGGGGTCTGGCTCGGCTCGGCTCGGTACGGCACGGCTAGATCCGCCTCAGCCGCATGCAGTCCTCACACAGGACGGTGGTTTAGTCGCTGTTCCGCCGGATAAACCCGCTGCTGTCACCGCTCCAACTCGGGGCTGAAGGAAATCCCTCCACGACGACACTAAGTTCCCCCCGAGCCAGAAAAGCCTCCGAGCCGAGCGTCAGGGGGGCAAACTGGCACAACAACACCGTTCAGCCTCCGGGGAGCGCACACGCTCCAGTCCCGCTTACAGGGAAAATCCCTCAAAGCGAGCCGCGAGAAAGCTCCGCTGAGCTACGGCTCTCCGAGATGTAGTTCCCCGCCAGAGAGGCTCTCCGCGCCGGCGTGCCCGGCGCAGGCTGACCGCTGCTGGCTCGGAAAAAGTGCAGATCTGGCTGCGAGAGCGGACCTGCTGCGTGCCAAACTCTGAAAAACAGCCCGTTTCCGTGCAGGCGCAGCGCCAGGCGGTGCATGCAAGCGTGAGCTGCCCGCTGCTGCCGCTGCTCCTGCTGGGTGGAGGGAAATGACCGGCTGGAGCTCCGCTGGTTTTTCCGGGAATAAAAACTTGAAAGCGCAGGCTGCAGGCACACCTACACCCACTTATCCCGCACGGCTCTGCGGCGCTGCTATCCCAGCCTGGCCGTGCATTCGTGTCAAACTTCTGTGAAAGCCCTCCTCCTTTCCCCTCCTCCTTCCTCGGTTTTTCTTTCTCCTCTTTTCTTCTCCTCCTCCTCTCCCTCTCCAGCACCTCCCCAGGTCTGCAAATTCCCAAACTTTCCTCCAAAATGGCGACGCAGGGAGCTGGAAATGCAAACCATGTGATTTCCAACAGCCTACCCCTCCAACCTGCCGCCCAATCATGCAGCTCACCTACGGGGCCAAGGAGGAGGAAGAGGAGGGTCAGGGAGGAGGGAGGGAGGGGAGAATAAACTTTGTGAGGAAAAAAAGTGAGTGAAAGGAGGAGAGGAGAGGTATGGAAGAGGAGGAGGTGAAAGTTAAGGAAAGCAAAGCGGGAGAGGTGAGGGGATGGAGGTGAAAGCAGGGGATGAAACATGGAAACAGAGTCTGCTTACGGAGAACATTTGCACTGAGCAGGGAGGAATCAGCAAACACATGAGAACAAAGGAGGTGGAAGGAGCTTAAACCAGAGCTTGAGCCAGAGGAGGAGGATGCAGAGCGTCTGTCCTTCCTCAAAGTTTCACTGGTGTTTCATTAGAACCAGAATCAGTGTTTTTTCCATTGAGTCACGCCTGTGGAGTTGTCACTCCACTGGAAGCGTCTCCAGCTGCTTGCATGCATCTCTAAAGGTTTGGTGCACCGTGATTTGGGCAGTTTGTTAGTCTGTGAGCTCTGCACCTGTGAGCTCTGCACCTGTGGATGCTCAGAGCCGTCCTGGAGCTTCTCCGGTCACCATCAGTCTCAGCTCCTCTGCAGGAGGCTTTCTTTTCTCTGCCTTTGGCTCATCATGCCCTCAGTTCTCACTGTGCTCAGAGAAGATGGCTGGATGATGGATGGATGCACTGATTTACCACAAACTTTGACTAAAGTATGGAGGTCCGTGCTGTGGTTAGTGCAGCATCAGGCTCAGGTACCTGCTGATTAGTGCTCAGCAAACTAAACTCGTGTGGAGGAGAGCGACTGAAGCATAAATAAACCTGCTGGGTGAAGCTTTAAGTCCAAAAACTGTTGGAGACCCTGAGGCCGCTTCCTGCTGACTCAGCCCACTCCCACACTGTCACAGATGATTCTGTCCAGCTGCCTGCTGATGGTTTCAACCAAGAAACTAAAGGAGAGACAGCAAACTGAGGGCGGTCAGCTGATAACGATGTGAGCAGAGAGCTGTCAGCAGCTGAGTCACATTATATCTCTTAACATGTCCGAGCACGGCTAAAGCATTCAGAGAGCTCAGCAGCAGCAGGTGGTGCTCCAAAGACTTAAAGTTCAGACCTGCAGCAGCTTCACCTGAAAGCTGCAGCTTCTCCGTCTGATGAGCAGCTCCGAGGAAGCTTGTGCATGATGAAGCATGACTCTGTAATCCCTCAATGGTGTGACTGTCACGTATGTTTGTTGCAATGAAACAGGCAGCGACAGCACACCTGCACACACTCACTGGATCACCCGGTTTATGTGTGCAGGACCATCAGCTCTGCAGGACCTATTTACAGTTATTCTGGTGACCTCTGATGACCTTTGACCTCCGATGGGCCACAGCAGCAAACAGGCTGAGTTCAGTCAGAGGGTGTAAGCAGGTGAGCAGGCTGATATCACTGTGTGCTGCAGTCATGCAGCAGAGTGAGCCGGAAGATGTGATCGATGATGATGGAAGCGAAGAGGGAGGAAGATGAAGGTTGCTGAAGGATGAGGAGAGGATGTAACAGCAATACTCAGTCATACACAGTAACACACAATCATACACAGCAATACTCAGTCATACACAGTAACACACAACCATACACAGCAATACTCAGTCATACACAGTAACACACAATCATACACAGTAATACTCAGTCATACACAGTAATACTCAGTCATACACAGTAACACACAACCATACACAGAAATACTCAATCATACACAGTAACACACAATCATACACAGCAATACTCAGTCATACACAGT
>VUQK01011680.1:0-11262 GCA_015106715.1 Bujurquina vittata
ATATATGCCTGTGCTGAGCTTCCTTCTTTTTAGTCTCTCCATATTAGAGCTTTTAGAGAGGAAAATGAACCAAAGTACTGTAACCTGGATTGCACATGTAATAACATGTCAAAGGTGTCAAACTCATTTCCTGCACTCAGTTCGCTACCAAAGGAAACCAAAATCACCACCCTGAGAATCTTAGGACCCTGTCATCCACTTTGTTTTTAATTTAAACCACTGACTCAAACTGTCTCTCTGCTAAACTAAATCTCGATCAACTCCACACGGCCTCACAGATGTTCTGCTCATTTTAAGAAATCATAAGAGGCTCTGCATCTCCTTTTATGTGTTCCTAGGTAAATGAAATTGATAATGCAAGTGTTTTGACTTTAAATGGATATTCTATTTCCATCCAAGTGCCAAATTAACTGATGGCTGCTTTCCTGTGCAGCGCTCAAACTAGACACTCCCTTTGTGCAGAACGTATCCTGCAGGACTGCCAGTTCAAAGCAAGAAAAATCAATGTCCTCTCAAAGTGCCACAATATATAAACCCCAGCATTCAGAAACATGATCAGATCTCATATTTGTTTTATGGCCATGATATATGTCACTGACGTATAATGATACGGTGCATTTGCAGTGTTGTTCATTTTTGGACATTATGTCTTTTCTCGCACTGTTACAGTACATCACAGTGTATGTGAACCTTTAAGATGTCTTTCTTTTTAAAAAAATTTTGAATGCATAAATTGGTTTAGAAGTCACAAAATACAATGAAAGGCCTCTTTCCCCATAAACCAGAAAGTCTGCCTCTGAATCAGCCAGCGAACTTTGCAGTAGGCTGTGACGTCAAAACCAGATAAGCATAACCCCCACTAGAATAGATCTGCCTGAGTAGGCACAGGCCTTCCCTATTTTGACTGAGCGGCCACAGTCCAGCACTGCTATTTTCTTGCCAGAGTCGCTTCTTCAAACTCTAAAATATCTCAATCAAGAGCAAAGAACACCAAATCTGCTGTTGGCTGTAAGAGTGAACACAAGAGTCTTCATGTACTCCCAGCATCTGGGGAACTAAATACAAGTGGATTTATTTTGCTTTTTTTATGGCAATGTCTGCACAACAGAAATCCTTATCTCATAGCCAAGAGATATTTTGAAATTGTAATACTAAATTCTGGAAACCTGGAAAACAAAAACTGTGTTTTCATCACGGACTTTTGTTTTTTTTTTTGGTGCAAGATAAACTCAGCTGGCTTTCTATGAACCCTTTACATCTGTTGCTCTCTGCGCTCACACATACCTTATTTAAACACAGACAAATTCCCAATAAAGCCTTCCTCATTTGTCTTCCTGTGACCAGACCACAGAATTAGCAAAAGAAATGACTGAAGTGTTGCACATTTACTACATGCTAACCAGCAGTCACTTACAAGCCATTTTCATAACTGCTGCTCTGCATATCCTGATTTTATAGCTGTGACAATGTTTGCCAAAATTAGCACGCACACACTGGCAATCGAATGCAAAGTGAGAAAGTCAGAAACAACAGAATGTCTCAATCAGGGCTACATCAGCTACCATGTGGTCAGGTGAATGTGCTGCTGTTACCACTGGCTCGTCCGCTGAAACATCTCTTGGCTCTTGACACTCTATTTGGAATTCATAATATTCTGCGGGACATCTGGAGCTGCAACTTGAAATACATGAGCTGAGGACATGTGGGTGTTGCATTAACTTGTTAATAAGGGGCATAGACTGAAAACTAAAGCTGTTTTCACACATGCACTACAGCCTTGAACTTTGATAGACATTAGCTGGAAGAGCTGTATGTGAGAACAAAAATATCAGAATCAATCTGTGTAAAGTTCGTGTGATGTCAGCTCGAGTCCATCTGTGAACAGAGAGAGTAATTGCCCAGAGATTTCACAAAGATGAGTGCGCATTCTGATGACATTTCTCTCATGTCACCTGCACGCTCTATCCTGGTGTCCCCCTGCCTAAATGAAAGAGTATTTCCAGTCGTGTCAACACATGGTATGTGTGAAAGGGCAATGTTGGACAGTGTCCTGTACCTGATCATTCAGACAGTTACGTGTGAAATTTATGTGTGAAGGCAGCAAAAAGCAGGGGCAGAAACCAGCTTGTTCAAAAATAACCTTTTCGCATCTTATGACTCAAGGGGACCGCAAAGAAACAAAAACTGTAGACCTCCTGTTTCTTTACAGGCTCAAGCCTGATGCAGGAGCTTTTGCCCAAACATAGATTTTTTTTTTAGCCCGAACTGGGTGAGTAATACAAAGTGGAACGAAGAACAAGATTGAGGGAAGTAAGATGCGTGGGTGCAATGGGGTACACAGATGACTTTCACCCGGCAGAGTGAGGTTCAACTTGAGTGAAGCTGAAAGTCAGCAGCGACTCATTTTGGCACATATGTGTGCATGCTCATCTGATGACGGGGGCTTAGACCAGAGAGGGGAGAGTAATTCTATACTTAAAATCTGCTTTTTTTGGTCAAATTTCAGCTTACTGAAGGTTCTGAATACTCTCTCCCCCACTGGATAAAACCTCTTACAAGCCAAGACGATCATGAAACTTTGATGACTGTAATAAATTACTCTAGAAGCTTTAGACCACAGATAAGACAGCACTACTATCAGTAAGTACAGACCTACCAGGTGATTACTGTAAACACAGGAAACCTAATTTAGTAAGGGTATATCCAGTGACATTACTTCTTTGTGTCCACATAATAACTTTTGTTTCAGGCTATGGGAATTTTGACACACAATTACCACAGTTGTGGCTTTTCATGACATTGATGAAGCTGTTAGCAAAGGGCTGGAAAAGCCACAGCGTTCCCATTCTTATTGGACCAAGAAAGAACTTTTGCTATTGCAAATGTGAAGACAATAGAAGAGTAGGAAAAAAAATCTACAGCAACATCACAGTCTAAAGCTTGCATATTCTTTGTTTTTGCACAACGGCATTTAGAAAAAAACTGGTCATGAGGAATATCCAGCTGCTCTATTTTCTGAGAGGTGATAATGTGCTCTCGCAAGACGTTTGACAGAGGAAGCACACATGAGGCATGGGTTCACGCTGAGTTTATGTCATGTGAGAGTACAGCAGTTGAAAAGCTATTTACAGTATGTGCAAACAGAAACATGAGGACAACTTGGCTTGTCGTAGAGTAACAGCAGCACATTCTAGGCGTTCACCTGCCAGGGATCCTGTTTAAGGTGTGATATGTGCTTCATTGGTGGCTCATAAATAATTGCCTCATTAAACGATGGTGAAGTCAACCTTCATTCCCTTAGTCATTATTTACAGTATGAAGCACGTTCCTTTGAATATCTATGACAAACCGCCAATTCCTATGAGGAATATTAATGTTACATACACTCATAAGTTTATCAAGCCATCTATTGTATGTATTCTCAGTCCGTGTTCACAGCAGCCCAGGGTGTTTTCTGCCGTTCATCAGAGAGGCTGTTTTCCCTATTGAGATAAGAAATTAAATCTGCAGGAGCAGAGGATGCTGGGTTTGCTGCAGGGTGGTGAAGCAGCAGCTCTGATAATGGAGCCGACTCCCATTGCGCAGGCTATGAGGCAAACAGCCGTGGCGCCAGCCCAACCCTGCCTATGTGAGAGGATAGTTAACAGAGTCACTCTGCCGAGGATCTCTCTCTTCCTCTCTCTTTTTCTCCCCGTCGCTCTCTCCTTTCTGTATGTGAACATGTGGTTAAAGCTGCGTGTGACAAAGGGAAGGCAAAGAATGAGACGCTGTGCTTTTGAATTGCTCTTTTTCTCCATTCGAGGTAGTGTATGTGGGAGAAGAAAGGAAGGAAACAGTAAATCTGTAAGCTTCGCCTTTGTGCAGAGAATATGCTTGCATGATGAGTCAAACATATTGACCCTGAGCGATCGATCGAGTCAAAGGGTGACAATATTCCTTTAGCATATTGTTATCAAAGCGTCTTTCTTTTCGTCCAGCTGCCCCGTCACTTTGTGCTCGCATTAACAGTCTGGATGTATTGCAGTGTGTTATGCAAATGTGAAGAGGGTTTTAATTTCAATTTGGGAACTCACCAGAATACCGGGCTGTTTTGGATGCTCCTCACAGGGTTCAGTTCAAAGCAGCCTGCGGAGAGAAATAAACGGTCACACCTTAATGTGCAGGCACAAATAACATTGGGGGCCATACGGCAGCAGTTGTAATAGTGTCAGAATTGTAAAAAGGTTCAATTTATGGTTCAATCTTTGATTCCATCCCAGACTTAATACAAATGATTTGATATTTCTGTATTGGTGGAACAAAACAAAAATTTCTGCCTACACAGCCTCTCAGCCAGATGAGATTTTCAAGAAGAAATATCACTTCTCCTGCCTCCTTCTCTAAAGATGATTTCCAGCTTCAAATAAATAATTAATATTTTTCTGAAGCCTATATAATAATTAAACTCGGATTGTCATTAAAGGTATTAAACGGGATGAACGGATTCAATGAGTTCCCGCTCAATGCTGAACACGCCGTTTCTGAAGGTTTTGCGCTCTTCTTTTGTGCCATACGCACAAGTAACGGACTGCATTATCACAGCAAATTTAATTACTAAGATGTCACCCATATGGCAATAGAAAGGTTCAATAAAGCTAATAACTTTAACACAGTGATAAAGAAATGCCGTAAGGTATTTGAGTCCAATGCAGCCTCCACACTGACCGAGCGATTATACAGAAACAATGTCTCCCAGCTCATTTTTAAATCCGCCGTTTTAGTTTAACTGTTATTTAATGAATTAAATTAATCAGCAAACCAATCATTTCATTAATTTATAAAATCTGCACTGATTCTGCCACACTGTCTTAAAGCTGTGAACCAACCTTAAACCTCTTATCTGCAGTACAGAACATTGCAACATTGTCTCTCACCAGCTTTAAACCACAAAGGCAAAGCAAGAAACTGAGTTTTACAGGTGGATGACTTTAACATGAGTGACACCTGCTGACTAAGTTGCCGACATTGATCTCTCTTATTGCAGAATTAGATATGAACTTGTTTTCTGTGTACAACCCAATTACAAAAAATGATTAATGCGGTGTAAAATATAAATAAAACTGAATGCAATGATTTGTAAATCTCATAAACCCATATTTTACTCACAATAAAACACACCAAATGTTTAAAAAGAGACAATTCCCTATTTCATGAAAAAATATTAGCTCATTTGGAATTTGATGGCAACAAAAGGCTGGAAAGGTGAGCGGTACTGAAAAGAAGCAGCTGGAAGGAAATTTTGCAGCTAATTAGGTTAATTGGCAACACATCAGTGACAATGATTGGGTGTAAAGAGTATCTTAGAGAGGCAGAGTTTTTCAGAAGAAAATGTGGGCAAACGTTCAACAATTTGCAAAAAACTGTCTACAAATTTCAGAATAATGTTCCTCAATGCAAAATTAGGAAGACTGAAAAATCTGGAGAAATCTCTGTGTGCAAGGGACAAGGCTGAAGATCTATACTGGAAGCCTGTGATCTTTGGGCCCTCAGGCAGCACTGCATTAAAATGAGGGTTCATGGAAATCACTGCATGGGCTCAGGAACACTTCCACAAAGGAAGCTTATGCATACGTTCAATAAGGAAGATTTGTAATCGCTCATCAGCTTTCCCGGGTGTTCGACTACAACTGTTTATTCTTCACGTCACTTCCAGTTTCACATGCTGTCAAACTCAAAGTTGTCATCGTTGCTCTAGTCCCATCATCTTTCTGCCTACCTTCTTCAAGCTAAACAGCTGCCACTGCTTACCTGTCATTCTGCCTCGCAGACTCATTTGTGCAACCCACCTCCTCCCCATCTTCACCTTACCCAAGTCACTCAGTGCTCCATCCAAGCCTCCATCCTTATCTTCACCACTACCAGCATCTAGACTCTGGGGGTCCTGCCCCAATTCCTATCACCGCTGGGATTCCATTCTGCCACGATGGGCCATCGGAGTCGAGTGGCCAAATAGCTTAATTGAATTATGTATATCAATAAATCATTTTCAATTCCTACTAATGATCTCTCCTTATATTAAATCAATGCCTGCGAGTACAGTTTACAGCGCCACGCACAAATGCAGGTTGAAGCTCTAGCGTGCAAAGACGAAGCCATATGTGAACACGATGCAGAAATGCCACCATCTTCTCTGGGCAAAAGCTCTCTTGATGGATTGAAGCAAAGTGGAAAACTGTCCTGTCATCAGATGAATCAAAATGTGAAATTATTGGGTGCTGCATCCTCCAAATAAAGGAGGAGAGGGACCTTCTAACTTACATCAGTGCTCAGTTCAAAAGTCTGAATCTGTGATGGTACAGTATGGGGGTGCATTACTGTCTAAGGAATTAGCAGCTTGCATGGCTGGAAAAGCACCATCAACACTGAAAGGTAGCCAGTGTCTTTTTTCCAGGGAAGGCCTTGCATACTTCAGCAAGACAATGTAAAATCACATCTATTAGAACCACATGTCTTTAGTGGAGCATCATAAAATGAAAAATATGACAAAGAAGACCCAGGACTGGTGAACAGCTAGAATTGGATTTCAGACAAGAATGGAACAATATTCCTCTCTCCAGCAACAGGTCTCTTCAGTTCCCAGACATTTACAGACTGTTAAAAGAAGAGGGGATGTTACAAAGCGGTAAACACGGCCAGTTCCCACCGTTTTTGAGACATGTTGATGTCATTAGAAATGTTCAAATCACTTTCTTAAAATATTACATTTGATATGTTTTCTATGCTCTGTTCCAAATCAAATATGGGTATAATGAGACTGGCAAATCATTGCATTATGTTTTTATTTACATTGTACGCGCCATCCCAGCTTTTCGGGAATTGGGTTTGTGATGCTGCAGTGTGAGTGTGCGTGTGTGTGTACTTGAATACTAGCGCCACTGTGCTTGTATTCAGGTAAGTAAAAGGTATAAGGTAACACTCTTGTAATATTTATTTTTTTAGAGCAACTAACTCACATCACCCGCCACAAAAATTTTTCTTCATGAATGGCCATAACTGGAAGAGAGATTATTTATTGGTAATATGTCTTTGAAAGTAAGCTGGGAAACACTTTTCAAATAAAAGGCAAGTTTCAAGCTAAATTATTAATTGATTCTCTGCCTGCTGACCTGACAGAATGATCCTTTACATCTCTGTATTTGCTGTGATTTAGCATTTACTTGCTACTCTACATTATAGTGCCACCTGGGTATAAACCCACAAACCACAAGCCAGGTTTGGTGTAATTCTTTTCCAAGCACACAAACAAACGTTTCAAACCTCATTTAAGCCTCTGCACTCCTGCATATAGGTTAAAACTGTTCAAGGCAGCCACACTTTCTTCCGTCTCTCCCCGGTACACAGCTAAAAGTGCGCATGGAGCCATCATTGATAATTGAAGCTTTAGGAGATGAAGGAAAAAAGGGCCAGTTCTTCAGGAGTAATGACAACATAGGAATGGCTCAGATTCTCCTGTGTCAAATTTAATTGCCAAAACAGCCATCTTGATTAAAATCTCAACAGCGCATTTTTATCAGCCCCAGCCATGGCAGTAGGAGCATGTTTGTCCAAGCAATAAATATTTACCAACCCAAACTCTCCATTCTACCGAGTGTAAACAAGGTAAAACTCGACAAAAGACCCTGACATTGAGAGCAACCTTTAGAGGTTGTTCAGTAGCAATCAATTACATCAGAAAGAGACATGCCTGCACTTCTTCTTCTGTGTCAAGTTTGCAGCTCACCTCCTGCCTACACGAGCTCTCTTAACGTGCACTGTGGTTGATATTCCAAGCATCAGCTTAATCCAAAATCATCACATTTTATACAATGCAGCTTATTTTGTTTTACATACATAATGTCAAAGGGCCAGCTTTCCCTGATCTAAACATCGATCTGATAAGAACAATTTCTCGCATGCTGCTTTTCATGCCCTTCCCATGTTTGTGTTCCTAAAGGACTAAGGATGTGATTAATGCACACTGCATACAACAAGCTGCAAATATCACCAGCACTTTTCAAGCTGCTTTAAGCTGTCATAGTACATATTGTAAATGCATGCTACCTGTCCCTCCATCGACTCATCAAACTCCCACTCAGACACATCCACTGCATGCGCGTCCGCATCACTTGAGTGACACGCTGATCGGGTTTTGTGACAGGATTTTCGACTCTACATATGGGTTTTTGCAGCTATTTTTCCAATTAAAAAAACACTGTAGTGGGATGTGCGACTTCCAGCGGCGAGGAGAAAGGTCGGATGCTCGAAAAACAAAAGCAGTTTTGCTTCAAAACATCTTTCAAAGCTCGGATGTCATTAGACTCATATACTGCCTGTAGCCAGATCTTTAGTTGTGCTAAAACAGATGGTGTGTAGCTTTTAAAGCTCAACTCCTGTGGCTAAAAATAAACAGTGCTCATAGCTTGTTACTTCCCTTATCAATATATTTGCCTTTATTTTTTCTCTCGTTACAAAAAAGTAACTAATACTGATTATTATTTTCCAGGCTAATTTAAAAAAAAAATTTTTAATTCAACATCTTCCCCAAAATCCAAAGTGTTATAGTATTTCCTGTCATTCACGGAAAAGAAAAGTTTATTATGCTCAGATTCACAATGTTGGAACCAGGAGAGGTTTTTCCTAGGACAATGAGTAAAACAATGACTCATTAAGCTAAATATAATTCTATTACTATAAGTGCCTAATCAGTTACTAGTAATACTGTCTGCTCTAGATTCCATGCATTTGGAGTCTTATATAATTTTTATACTGATGGTTTCTACTTGATTGATGATTCATTAGATACTGCAGCAGTGAGTGTGGTGGTTTGCTTCTCTCTGCTTTTGTTAACCGAGCATAGCAACCCAGGCTTCTCATCTGCAGCCATCCTCAAGGACAAACAGCTTTTTGTTCACCATTTTTTAAGGACTTCAGCCTTTCAGCACACAGGGTGAGGCAGCTGTTTGGAAAGCAGTAAGCTTGGATTTTGCCTCCGCATACGCGCACTATTTGACATTATAAGTTATTTTCAGATAAGTATCCCACAGAAACTAAAACAGTTTTATCCCCCAGAAAAAAAAAAAGTCATGTTATTATTTTACAAGTACTTTCAGCACCTGTTACTCTTTGCCGTGTAAATACAGGCAGTGGCCGCAGGAACATTATCAGTTGAAATACCCTGCGGAATTCCTAATGAGTTTTTCATTAGCAATAATCATGACTCAGACAAACTTCATAGACTCTGAAACTGATGGCAGTAATAGCACCAGTATGAATACTCGGACAACCCCCCCGCCCACCACCTTTAGCAGCATAACTTGAAGTAATCATTTTCTGTCTGACTTTATCAGTCGCACGCATCATTGTGGAGGAATTTTAGCCACTTGTCTTTACAACGTTGATTCGGTTCAGTTGAAGTTTGCAGGCATTTGATTGTATAGCGCTCTCCTAAGGTCCTGACATGGCATTTCAATTGTGTTGAGGTCTGGACTTTGCGTGGGTCATTGCAGCACCTTGATCCTTTTCTTTTTCAGCCGTTCTGTTATTGACTTGCCGCTGTTCTTGGGATTATTGTCCTGTTGCATGACTCAGGTTTGGCTAAGCTTTAGCTGTCAGACAGATGGCCTCACATTTGACTCTGGTACACAGAGGACTTCATGGTCAACTTAGGAAGTTCTCTGTGGCTACAAAACAAACCAAAATCATCACCCCTCCTTTACTATGCTTGACAGTAGATATGAGGTATTTATGCTGATATGTTTAGGCTTTCACCAAACATTGCTCTGCACATTATGGCCAGCATCTCCACTTTGGTCTTGTCTGTCCAGTGGACATTGTCCCAGAAGTCCTATAGTTTGTTTAAAGGCAACTTTGTAAACCTAAGCTGTGCTGGTATGCTTTTTAGAGAGAAGAGGCTTTCTCCTGGCAACCCTTCCAAGCAAGTCATGCTTGTTCAGTCTTTTTTCTACTTTTACTATAATGAACTTTAACATTTAATATGCTAACTGAGCCCTTCAGAGTCTGACATGTATCTTTTTGTTTTTTTGCAATTTTTCTGAGCATTGCATGGTCTGACCTAGGTGATTTGCTGGGAAGCCCACTCCTGGATAGATTGGAGTATTGTGTTAACACACACCACACCGCTCCAGAGCTGCAACCTGCTAAGATTTCTGCTCGTATAGAGGTAGCCTGGCTGCTATTTACCTTCTTAATTCCTATGGCAACATTACGGGTATGCTTATGTTTTTCACAGGACAGCAGAGTCCATTTAAAACTTTCTATTTCACATGCATACAAACACATATGTTAAGTAAATTTAAAGACCCTGGAGCAATTGATCTCTTTAGCACTGTCTAAATCAAGCACATAGAATACCCGCTTCTCTATTACTCTGCTTGACTTGCCGGAAGGTTAAAGTAAACATTTTAAGGACATGACACACATAGTGATTACAAAATCAAATCCAAAGCCAAATAAAAACAAAACAAAACAAATATTTAAATTAGGGTTGTGAACTTAACCAGGCAGATGAATTGCAAATAGTGAGAGGCCTATGAAGGCATGTGAGTCTGGAGTCTGGGTAAGACCTGCCTGTTTGATACCCTATCTTGAAGCAATCAATGTTGAATGCACAACAAGGATGTGGTAAGAAGAAAAGGGATGCAAAGACACAAATACCTGCACCGCTACAATGCATTGCTAAAGTGATGGCTTAGCTGCAGTGTTTTTCCTCTCCAGCAAGTTAAATATGTTGTGATTTTCATCAGACACTAAATAGCCATATTACACTGTTGCCTCCACTGAGTGCGATTTAGCAGACAGCATATGGCTCTCCTAGCATGCACACAGTTGGCACACTGTCCATTACCAGTACCTCCAGGGCAGCCATTGTGACCTCCAGAGATGAGAGAGAGCTCCTTGACAAAGGCAACAACCTAAGGCAAAGGCCAGCTGCGGGCTGAACTGCAGCGCGCGGGTACACATGAATGCACAAATGCAAAAAAAATGTGCTTATGTTTTACGATAATATTTACCATGACTAGCATGTTGTGACTCCTTTGTTAGGAAGGAAATCTCTTTGTGGTGCAGACAGTGACCACTGAGACACTGAGCAATAATACAAGATGCCTGGGAGAATCAAATCAAATAAGATACGCTCTAATAATTGCTCTGGTTATGCAGCTATTTTTAATAAAAAAAAAAAAAAACAAAAAGTAAAAATTACAAATCCTCATTAAACAAAAACAA
>VUQK01011680.1:14285-45928 GCA_015106715.1 Bujurquina vittata
GAAATTTACTGCATCAAACCACCAATTCATCACATAAACCATCATTGTGATCATCATCATCCTTGTTATCAAACCTCATAAGGATGATGATTGATTAATTTACAGAGCTCATGTTGAAACAAAGGATAAAACGAAAAGGTCATTAGCACAGGAAAATGATTAGTGAAATACAAATAATTATTAATTTTCAGTGACTCATTGATAATTTAAAATTAAGCTTCTGACTTTGAATAATAAGTCACAGACTGCGGTGAAGGTTGCAACAATAGTATCACTACTGGAGAAATGACCAGCAGTACAAACAAGCTTGCACTAATGAACTGCATCCATGTCTAGTCTCATGTCATTTTATTTTTTTTTATAAACACCATTTTGTATCTGGGAAAACGGAATATACATGTTTTCGTAATCCATCATTCGCATCATTTGCAGCTACTCAGTTTGTGTACTCTTTTGGGACAGCCTAGCACCATAGCAGGTGACACGGATTTGACAAGCTGTCTAATTTCACTTTGAAAAAGTGCAGCGCATATTTTAAAGAAGTGTCTACAGATGAAACACATGTATGGCATTCTACATATTTCTACAGCTATTTAATGAACTGACATGCCAGTTTGCATACAGGTACTAAGCTTCCATGGCACAAAAATCCACAGAATTATACATATTGCAGCTAAATTAAACATTTTTTGTCTGTTGTCTCCTCGAACTTGCTTTCAAATTTAGAGATGGTAGCGATGGAATACATTTGCAGTTTCATTTAAGGTGAATAACAACTGAGTTTCATCGCATGAGATTTATTAACACATCCTCAGCCTGTATGCATAATTTTATGGCACAAGCATGTCAAAACATGGACTGTGGATACCACTGTCTCTTCACCAAGCTCAAAACAAGCCTGATTAATGCTACAAAATTACCATAACAGACGTGTATTGTAGAAAAGGTGACTAGCATTTGATCGTCAGCCATTACACGCATAAGGAAACAAAACAACAGTTACTTATTTTGTTACTTACAAGGTGCCAGTGCTGAAAGAAGCAAAAAGAAAAGCCAGGCTTGTTGCTGCAGGCCATCATTTAACCAATTTGACTGTTTTTTTAATGTTAGATGCACCAATTCATTGGGAATTTTGAGCCACCTCTCATTGCTTTATATTTTGTTTCCAAAGAGCTAGGCTTTCTTGTAATTTTTGAAGTGGTCTTCAGCTGAAGGTCTTTCAAAGTTTTTCTTTGTCCACTTTTTAATTTTCAGACCACAAAGACTCATCAGAAATTGTCTCAGGAGAAAGGTGGCTATGAAGAAGGGATTCTTGTGAGTGTGTATAGCCATCTGTAAAGCACAATGGAGGCTCTGCCATTATTTGGGGCTGGTTTTCAGCCAGTGGTGTTGGGGGTCTTGTCAAAACTGATGGAATCATGAATGCAGAAAAGTACTGTCAGATTTTGATCCACCTGGAAAGGATCTGACTGGCAGTTCTTGTACCTGACCGTATTTTTTTCAGAGGAATTTTGTTTCTTTGTTGATCACTTAACACTGACTAATGTACCATTCATGCATAAAAGAGGCACCTAAAAAATTTTTTTATTGACACATAACAGACAACTTAGCAAAGAACCCATTTTTGTTACAAACAGCCTGTAACAAAACGCCTAATCTGTTCCCACTTCTTTTGTTGAATCTATGAAAAATACCAAAGATAACACAGTTTTACAGGCATAAAATTTTTATTTTTACACCAACAAGGAGATTCCCTGGCATATCTCAGCATGCGATGCAGTGGGTCCTTTAAATATCGAGGGGAAAGGACAAGAGTGGGACAAAAGGAGGAGGAGTAGCAGGCCAGAAAAAAAATATATCTACAGCCGCATAGAACAGTATCTGAAAGTCAGAAATAGGAAAAATAAATTCCAGCACAGGTGTAACACAGGACCTGAGAGATGCATCTTGCCCGTAAGTTGATCTACTGCTCACAGAAGACTCATCAGAAATGGTCTCAGGAGAAGGGTGGCTATGAAGAAGGAATTCTTGTGAGTGTGTATAACCATCTGTACAGCACAATGGAGGCTTTGCCATGGTTTGGGGCTGGTTTTCAGTCAGTGATGTTGGGGATCTTGCCAAAACTGATGGAATCATGAACACAAAAAAGTACTGTCAGATTTTGATCCACCATGCAGTACCATCTGGAAAGCATCTGATTGGCAGTGGTTTCATTTTTCAGCATGGCAATGATCCTCAAAACACTGCCAGTGCAGTAAAATCATACCTGGACTGAAAAACCCCACAATGGAACACTATCAGTCTCTATCAGAGCCTGGACCTCAACATTACTGAAGCAGTCTTGACAGAGAACAACAAAAGGCAGTCAACACCCTAGAAGAGCTTTGAACGCCCTTCAAGAAGCTGAGAGCATCCCTGAAGACTGCTTAAAGAAATTACAAGAAAGCGTAGAGAGTTCAGATTGTGTTGAAGAACAAAAAATATATACGAAATATTGCAAGCTTGTTAGAATTGTACAAACTCTGTTTGTGCCAGATGTCCCGTGTGTTTGCACATTTTAATAAATCACTGAAACCATTTCCCATTTTCCTAGCAAAATATAAAGAAGTGAGGGGTGGCTCGAGACTTTTGCACAGTTCTGTAAGCATGAAAGTTTGATGACTCAGCTTATAGCTTTGTCTGTGCTGAAAATAGCAAGTGAAACTTTTCCTTTAAAGCCTGCTAGAGAGACAAAGTTAAAGGCATTTGAGGATCATTTAAAATCCAAAAGTATCAGTCATGCACCCACAGCTTATTATACCATACTGAAGTTTGTGAGAGCTAATACAATGCTCAAATTTTTGTTTTAAATTTCCTGAAATACACCAATCTGCGTGTAATACAGTAAGCAAATTATTTTGAAATGGGCTGAAGATAACTACAACTGATCGCTTAATATTAAAGTCTGAAGATGAAGAAGTTGTCTCACAATATAGTTTGATCTTCATTTTCTTTTTATTTGTTCCAATATAGTGGAACATTTCATACTTTACTCACATAAACGCTAAATGCATTTTAACAGAAGCTCATAAAAATGGGCTACTAGAATAGTTACAAGACTACAGACACACCGAGCTTCAGAAACAAGAGAGTTCATACAATGCATGGATAAATGGATACTTAGTTTATACTTTCCACATTTCCAATCTCCAGACTCTGCAGATAAATCTGAAGTCCTTGTTAATACAATGTAACATGAGATGACTCAATGAAACTTTAATGAGTTCCACAAAAAAACTGGCCTGCTGCGGCAGCAAATATTGACAGGATATTATAAGAACATCCAAAAATATTTTGTGTTCAGCAGTGTCATTTCTAATATGCTAGGCACATGATTTAAAATTCTTAGCAATGCAATAAAGAAGCAAAAACAATGCCATTTTCAGCATTTATTAACATGTAAGAAAAAAGTGATTGTTTTCATAGCTCTCACAGGCAGTCATGGTTAGCTGGACTTGGACAGCCTTGTACAGTCACACTGACAGAACATTGCTTCCGTAAAGCATCAGACGAACCCTGCTTTGATTCACAGTTGCAGTCTCATCTGAACTCAGACGTCAAGTGTGAAAAGAGCACCATTGTTTGTTTGGCCCCTGAAATGTACTTGAGTGCTAGCTTTGCATGCCCTGCTATTTACTTCAATATCTAAGGGCTCCATAAATGCCACAGCACTGGGGTGCAGCGAATGAGACTCAGCCTGAAAGAGTATTTCATAAATTGTTTAGATTTGCTCTGTCATTACAGTGTCGGTTGATTTACAATTGGTTAAAATAGCAAATTGGCAACTACACTGCAAACACTGTGATCAGAAACAACAGTAAGCCTGAACAACCATGGTACCCTATCCATTTATGTCAGGGTATTGACATCCTTGCAGATATTGAAAGGGATTATGTGACTTAAGTCTGCATGTTTTGCATGCCTGAAGAAGTGTTCTACTTGGATGGAAGCTGATCTTGTCGTGCCAGTCAGCTCTGTCTGACTACTGACTTCCTCCTTCGCAGATAATCCTATGAAAAAGACAACTCTTTAATGCCTAACATCCTTAACAGCGCTCTAAATTCCTTGAATCAGAATTAGCCACAATGCAAGCCCAATCCATTTTGTGCCTCAACACGGATCTTTTCCACATGCTACTGAAGATGTGCCATGAACATGAATAATGCTCAAAGTGACTGGTTTAAAAAAGTGTCACTGAAAAGGAATATGGAGCCATGTTGGGCATACATGACACAGGGAGGCGCGGTTTTGGGTGTAATCAAATGAATACATCTTGAATTCAGCATCGGTGTGTAATAAAAGTGAACGCCTTTGCTGTTTGTCTCATATTGGATTCAATACTAATTCAGCTCAGGTTTTTTACTACAAAAAGCTGCAGACTTCCATTAAGATTAAATGGACAACACAGGTAGGAAGGCCACAAAACTCAGTGTTTACTGTAGAGTTTTATGAAAAGACAATAACCAAATGAAAGTAAGACTGTTTCTGTGGTACTATATGTACAACCAGATCTCCTGCCTTTACGTAGAGTGAATTATATTAAGTTAAGTCAATAAAAATTTAACCTCATCTGGTTCTTCTATGTCATTTTATGACGTGGCGAAGGGCAAACTCATGCCCTCAGTTATATTTTAAGTCCTCCATAAAATGTAAAGCTGGGACTAGCTCAGGACATCTGGGCCTGACAAAAATGAAAAGAAGAAGAAAAAGAAATATGGGCATGCGTCTGCATGAATAAATGACATTACTGGCCAAATGCTCTCAACACCATCCAGCAGATTCTGAGAAGGAGCAGTGAAAGGCAGTGAAATACGACTGCAGTCAAACAGATTGTTTGCTAAGAAATTGCTAAGAAATGTCAATCAAAATACCCTCGAGTGCAGGTTGAGTCAGTGCGCCTACACACAGAGCAAACTTAAAGAATGAAGAGCAACCCCAAAATATACCCTGTGTATGTCCACCTCCTAATTCTTAACTGAAGACAATGATTTATTGCCTGTTGTTTTTGATGTAACATTTATCAACCACCAACCTCCAAACTAATGATTTATAACTTATTTATCAAGCACAAGTAAATTTATAATAACATAAGAAGAAGAGGTATATGGGAGGAAAATGAAACAGGAGTATTGTAGCTCTGTATCACCTTATCTAAAAAACGTATCTGAAAATACTTTCTATAAAGTTGTTCAAATAAAATGTAAATGTTAAGACTGAAAAAACTTTAACTATCCAATCACTGTGTCAGGCATTTGTGTGTCTGTGTATGGACACTGGAAGATAATAGTGACATCTACTCTGAGAGTGCTACTGCTATCTTAAGTTGGGGTTAATATTGAGGCTGCAGAGATACATTTACTTGTAGTCCTTCAACAAGCTAATTGCTCGTTGCAGGTAAAGCATGAAGACACTGGCTGCAGTAGACAGTAACTCAGTTTCACTCAACTAAAAGTAAGTTCTTCATATATTGTGACTTCTGTCCACTTCATTTTAGGGGAAATTTTAAAAGACAACAGCAACATTACCATCTGTTCTACATATTTGAAAATGCCACCAAGTGGCAGTAGACAGATAAAACATGCAGATGTAGTGGCATTCCATTAGGACAAGCAAAGCAAGTAGTGCTTGCCCAGCCAAATCTAAAAATAGACATCAATTAAAATGTACAGAAGTGAAAGCAATCTCTTTCCTTTCATCTCAAAAAGCATTGTCATATTGTCATATTTTCATCCATCCTTTTCTGCTGTCATGTGACCACAGTTAGTTACTGTCTCTGGAAGCTTTCCTTGGCTTCGATCCCATTGGACACCATAGTGTGTGCCATTTCATGGATCTGTCCATTTCCCATTAAGCCCAGCAGCTTTTTCTGGTTGTCTGCGCATGCGCATTGTGCATAAACCTTCGGCCTTTGACAGTAAACCTGCTTTCACTGCTCTGAAATCAGTTACCATCTGGGCTTTGTGTGAAAACAGAGCTAACATTAGCAAGTAAACGAGCTTCTGTGATTTATCATCATAACAGATAATTTTCCTCTTGCTAAACACCTTGGCCAGTGTGTGTGATGTAGAGTTGATTGAGTGCAGTGTGAAAAAAGTTTTTAATAACTCCTTCAGCACGTTTGCAAAGAAAACCTTGATGATCTAGAGGAGACATCAAATCCAGTTTAATAAAACAAGCAAATGGAACAGGTACAGGCTAAGCCAGCACTTGATTAATATATGAGAAATTGCTTGGTGGACCAAATGTACAAACTTCAACCAGCTGTTTTGCCAAAACACCACCATGATTTTTCATTGATATTTTTAATCCCCCTGTAGAGCTGACCATGTCACAAAACTATTCAGAACTATTTAAAATGAGCTCAACCTTAAATAGCAGCAGTAATAATAATCTATGCAACACTGATAGGAAACATATTCCTGCAGAATAAGTACTTTTACTTTTGATCATTTATGCACAATTGGCCAATAATACATGTTTATGTATTCATAGTGTTTAATTGCTTCTTTTGCTAAAGGAATGTTAAAAAAATCTTCCCCCACTTCTCATTGTCAGCATTGCAGAGCTTGCCTTTCTGCAAAAGTCACAGCAGGCGACTTGTGTAGATGACATGTACACCACCTTTACCAATCCCCAAGTTTCTATGGGAAGATTGAAAATATGTTTGTAACTCTTCATGGTTAGATGATTGCTGGAATTACCTGCAAATGTTTTCACTGTGTTAGCACTGAAATGTACTGGAATGACTTTAGGGAGAATCAGCCCATCACAAACAGATCAATTCTGAAGCACTCAGGCAGTTAAAACAAAAAGGTGTTGGTATTAAATATGTTTACGCACAAGATGGTCATGTACTAAAGTAAACATACACACAGTATATTGCCATCTTTTTAAGTCTTCAATAAGGGCTCTTACTTAAATAGAAAAGGTATACACAGTGAGAAATCTGTATGATCACATAAGGGAAACCTGATGTATTGAGCAGCATGTGTTTGGTACCATCCATCTGGCTGTGGAGAAGGAAGACCACATGGGCACCATCCTCACTCTCAGAACACTTATTAAGATTATGGTATTTGCAGTTCAGCTTATCTAATGTAAGGAATGGTCTATAGGTTATCTCCAACTTAATGGGTTCAGCTTCTTTCATGTACAGTGTCTTCTTAAATCCGGTAACTGATAAAAAAAAATTACAACTGTATATTTTTACAAATATACACTGCTCAAAACAAGGAACACTTTTTAATCACAATATAGCATCAAATCAGTGGGATCTTGATCTGGTCAGTTAAGTAACAGATGGGGGCTGTTAATCAGTTTCGGCTGCTTTGGTGTTAATGAAATTAACAGCAGGTGCACTAGAGGGGCAACAATGAGGCAACCCCCCAAAACAGACTGTTTTTTTTTTCCCCTAGTTATGCATGTGACTATGGTCAGTGTCACTACTGGTAGCATGAGGTGATACGTGGACCCTACAGAGGTTGCACAGGTAGTCCAACTCCTCGAGGATGGCACATCAATACATGCCATTACCAGGAGGTTTGCAGGTCCGCAACCGATAACTGTGCTTTTCACAGATGCGAGCTGGTTCAGTCTGAGCACATATGACAGACATGAAAGGGTCTGGAGGAGCTGTAGGGAATGTTATACTGCCTGTAACCTCACTAAGCACAGTCTCAAGAGCAATGAGGAGATTTCAGGAGACAGGCACTTACTCTAGGAGAGATGGACAGGACATAGAAGGTCCTTAACCCATCAGCAGGACTGGTATCTTCTCCTTTGTGCAAGGAGGAACAGGATAAGCACTGCCAGAGCTCTACAAAATGACCTAGAGTAGGCCACTGGTGTGAATGTCTCTGATGAAACAATCAGAAATAGACTTCATGTGGGTGGCCTTAGGGCCCGATGTCCTCTAGGGGGCACTGTGCTCACCTTGGAGCCCAAATGGCATTTGCCATAGAATAAAAGAATAAGCAGGTACACAACTAGTACCCTGTGCTTTTCATAGATGATAGCAGGTTCACCCTGAACACCTATGATAGACTGCCTGTAACATTGTTCAGCATGACTGGTTTGTGGTGGGTCAGTGATGGACTGGGGAGGCATTTCCATTGAGTGATACGCACACACACACACACACACACACACACACACACACACTTCTACAGGCTACGCAACTGCACCCCGACTATCTTAAGGCATCAAGATGAAATCCTTGAATTCATTGTCAGACCAAAGGCTGTTGCAGTGGGTCCTGGGTTCTTCCTGGTGCACGACAATGCGCAGCTTATGTGGTTAGAGTATGCAGGCAGTGTTGAGGATGAAGAAATTCATACCAGTGACTGGCCCCCAGGCCTAAATCCAACAATACACCTCTGGAACATTATTTTTTGGTCCATTCAATGCTGCCTGGTTGCACCTCAGACTGTCAAGGAACTCAGCGATACCCTGGTCCAGATCTGGGAGATGAATCCCCCAAGACACCATCTTTAGGAGCATGCTCCAGCTTATCAGGCATGCATACAAACACATGGGGACCATAAAAACTACTAATTACCATTTTGAGTTGTTGCAATTTCATCCAACTGAACTAGTCTGTCACATTTTTTTTTTCACTTTGTCATGATGTCTTTGTTGAATTCAGCCCTCTGTAGATTGATGATTTTTATTTTTATCAAATGATGTGGCATCCTTTCATTCCTAACACATTACCCTGTCCACATCAGTATAGATATCCAGCATTTTGTTGTCCATTGAGATAATTAAAAAAATTTTGAGCAGTATAATTTAAGCAAAACGCATCACCAATGGCGATATCTTCCTGCTATTAATGAAAACATAAAATGAATTTAGAAGTCAGGATAACATTATAGCTTCATTTCATGATAGAAACCTCTTCAGCAAACATCTTAGTACTTTCTGAAAAACTATCCTACCAACTAACCAATCCATCCATCCATTTTCTTCCATTTATCCTTTTCAGGGTCACTGGGGAACTGGAGCCTATCCCAACTCTGTCTCCTGAGTGTCCAGCGGCGGAGAAGAAACAAAACTAGGGGTTGGCCAGGAGGCCAGTGGTGAAGACAAAACAATTCAGGAGGCTGACTAAGAGCCCAGCAGCAGAGATGGAGCAACTCTAGGGGGCAGCCAGGTAGACAGTGGGGGAGACCCCTCGAAGGCTTGGCTGGTGGCCGACATTGGCAAAAGTGACGGAACACCTCAGGAGACTT
The DNA here is from genome assembly GCA_015106715.1 of Bujurquina vittata. Lineage (NCBI taxonomy): Eukaryota > Metazoa > Chordata > Actinopteri > Cichliformes > Cichlidae > Bujurquina > Bujurquina vittata. The sequence continues at coordinate 23,555 of VUQK01011680.1, forward strand.
GGTTTGAGCCCACAATGGTGAAGGAGACCTGGATGCCGGCATCGCCAACAGGACACCCCTGGTGGCTTGGTAAGAGGCTGACAATGATCAAAAATACCTTGCAAAGGCTGAAGTCAGCGCAGGTGGTGGGACACCTCTTGCTCAGATGGTGCTGGATCCATGGACAAAGGTTCTGGGGATGCAGGACGCTCAGGATTCTCTGATGACTGGGGCTTCTCAGTAGGGCATGATGACTGAGTCTGAGGCAGCTGCAGCTCAGGCTGCACAGAATACTCAGGTTGCAAAGGATAGTCAGGTTACATAGGGTGCTCAAATTGCATGGGATTCTCAGGTTGCACAGGTTGGGGCTGTGCAGGGCTCACAGCAATCTCTTCTGATGACTGGGGCTGTGCAGAGCCCACTGCTGGTTCCAATGGCCGGAGCTGAAGTTGGAATCTAGCCACTCTCTGGGAACGGGTACAGGGACAGGCTGGGCCTTGGCCATCCCCACTCTGGGAACAGGAACGGGTTCGGAGTGCACAGTTTCTAGGGAGGCCTCGGGTGGAGCAACAGTCTCTGGAGGGGCCTGCACACATGCACAATAAACAGTCTTCGGGGTGCAGGCTTGGGCTTGGCAACAGCAGAAGCACGCAGGTAAACAGTTTGTACCAAGTACCCTGTGTCAGCAGAAGCAGGTGGGAAACAGCTGTGAACCTCATCCCTCAGCCCTCATCCTAGGCACAGGAACAAGCGAGGTCCTGGAGTTGACCAACCAAGGAGGGAACATTGGAAAGAGCCTGGCATCAGTCACCCTCAGACGAGGCCAGAGCCTGATGTCGCCCAACCTAGGTGGGAAGGCTGGTGAGGAACTTGCTTGGGTGGTGGGTAATGAGGTTTGTGTGCAGAACTGCTGCTGATGCGATGAGGCTTCTGTGCTGAGTAGCTGCTGTTGCTGCTGATGAGTGGCATTTCTGAGGTCCACACTTCCTCTTAGAGGAGTAGGGGAAGCGGGGCTAGGTAGTTAACCCGCAGCTGCCTCAGCGAGGAGGAAGGTGCTGAGGAACTGACACACACAAAACATGGCGTCTCCCAGGAACTACCAGCAGGAGCCCCCTAAGACCAGGTGAGTCCTGCAGAAGAGCGGTTCATACTCCAGGGTGAGCCACGTGTTCCACCATAGGTCCGAGTCCACTGAGCCCATTTCTGGTCACATCTGCGTGTATTGTTGTGTATCGCGTCAACAAATTTGCACAATTACACTTTGAATTACTATAATTACACGACAGTTTGTCCAAATAGAAAAATTCAAATGGTCACTGAAAGCTGAAGAGCCAAAATGTGGTTATTATGATAATTTCCCTAATGCCGTTGCTCAGTCTGCCCCGCTGTTGCCCCCACAGGCGCGGGGTAGTCTTCAGTGCCTTTGGTTTCTCTTGTGTTTTAGTTTTAATTGTAGGTTACATTTATTGAGTATTTTAGTCGCCTTCGTGTTGCCCTTGTTTCGTCTTCCTGTGTTTTAAACTCTGTTAAGTTAATTTATGTTTAGCGCTTCAGTTTTGGTTGTTATTCATTTCCTGTTTTATTTACCTTGTTGTACTTCCTGGTGTACTTTCCTCAAGTAAACATATTTTTTCCATCTCTAGATAGAAATGCTGTAGCTCCAGACTCACAGCATGATAATGCATCTCTACTCTCATTAACATCTATAAATAAAAATCGGTAGTTCAAAATTTCTGTATCACCAATTCTCTCTCTCTCACACACACACACACACACACACACACACACACACACACACACACACACAGTGACCACATAACTGCACACATCAGTATTGTATGTATTCAGTGCTACAGCTACATAATTTCATATACTTCTCTGACTAGGGACATCTTTTTTGCTGTGATTAACCAAAAACCGTTCCCACACATTTCAAATAATAGAGACATCTTAAAAATGGATCTCTGTACTTTACTTTGAACTCAGTTAAGCTCTTTGGTAATACCATATACTGTACTGTACTGTACACATAATTTTCCCTTTCAAAAGTGAAAGGGGAAATTTCTTTGTTTTTCCATGGTGTCACAATGCAAGCTAAGACTGATGCCACCCTGCAATGGATTATTTCTCAATGTAGCTATGCCGCTGACATCTTTAGTGCTGGTTGTTGCATCATTTCTTTATTTTTATGCAAATGTGATGTTAGTCACCACTTCCATATTCTAATATACATTATGACTGTATTGTAGCAGTAAAAAAAATAAAAGAGCCCATTCAAATGCCCAGTTAAACATGTGCTAAGATAATGCAAATTTTCAATCTAAAAAATGTTTTTTAATCAGTATGCATATGGGACAAATTGTATGAGTCAGTTTAAACCACAGTGTAATAGTGATAGAAATGAGTTGCATTAAAACACACACACACACACACACACACACACACACACACACAATTTGATTTCAAACCTCATGACAAATGAATTACAATTAAGTTCACTTTGACTACAACCAGCATCTGCCCTTAAACAAATCATATCTCCTTCTAAACAAGGGACTCTAGGACTCCTCAAAAAAGCTTCAGGCATATTATTATAGAGGTCAAATGTGGTTAGTAACAGTTCACTAAATTCCCACAAGTAATTTCCAACATCCATATGTTTTTGGGGTTTTTTTTGCCTATTTTAGTTACACATTTCCAACTTTGCCCTTGTATTATGCAACATTTGACCACAAAGAACACGACATGAGGGCGGTGAGGGAAAAAACATTACTGTTGATTGTTAATGGCTCTGAGAGCAATGAAAGACAGAGCAATGAAACGGCTTACTAATGTCTTGTTGCACAATGAGAATGAGAAAGAGAGGAATGAAAGGGTTTTGTTCCGCCAAGGTCAATTATTCCACGTTGATTTTATTATGAAGTGGAAAAGAGCTCCATAATAGGCTTGCTTAATAGCTGTATTTCAAAAGTTACTGGTGGGTTCAACAATAATAACTGAGAACACATTGTATTTTAAGCGTAGGCATGGACTAAATGTATTTTCTCTTTATTGCCAAAATAAGTAATTGCTGGACAAAGCATTATTTGCGGCGTAGACCGAAAGTCATTGACAAAGCGTTAGGTTGCAATGAACTTGAGGCATGCTTGACAGCATCCATTATTTATGACACCATCCTACATATTCTGACAGACACATTAATTAACATGGTGTGTCATTTGTGTCTTATATTGCTGAGGGCATCCTGACCATGCTGGCAGAAAACAAGAGGTGCATACACCAAGCTATTTATCATTAATTTCTTATCATTTACATTTAGGTTAGCGAGAGGAATCCAATTATGTAACTCAAGCAATATTTTATCCCTTAAGGGAATAACCAGTGAAATAAGACTCAGGCTTTAAAGCTAGATTTCAGATTGGTGTCACTGGAGTTAATCCCATTATAGGGGCAAACAGGAGCCAGGGTGAAGGGATATGTATACAGAGAAAATGGGATCAGCACAGAGATTCACTCAACACAGCTATGTAGGGGTGAACTCATGGTTTAATGGATTAAATCCAGTCGAGCCATGATGATTAACCTGACCCCCCCTTGCTAGAGATCCCCACCCCCTTGCATCTCAAAGCTTGAGAAATACATATCTTCTCTCTATTTGAGCGTGACGTGGGGTGAGGGTTGGGGGGCTTGAATCTAAACTGTCCTGAAATCATGGGTACCAGACAAGGCCCTTGGACACCCATCTGTGAAAGGCAGATGACGGGGGAGTTTGACTCGTACAACATACCACGCCATGACTCACAGATGGGAGCCAGCTCAGGCAGGATTTGTCACCATAATGGGAACGTGTCTGTATATGTGTGCTAAATGTGTGCATCTGTGTTTGTGTGTATGCAAGTCTTGTGAGGGTGCCCGTGAGCACGTAAGTATATGTGTGGTGAGACCATGGTGTTGACTTTCAGCGGAAAGGGGGTGAGTGGAGGAGAGGCGCTTTGACAAGTGTGTGATGCATGCTCCTGTGACGGCAGCAGCCATCAGAGAGCACTGGGCTGTCAGAGACTGATAACCCAGACAGGAGGAGTTTAGCAAGACCCCTGTCACTGGGCCTTATCCACAGTTCAGCAAGACCATCAATACATTGCCTTCCAAATGTGCTACGGTGCACAATACTGGCTTTGTTTCTGCTTGTTTAGAACTAAAATAATGTCGAGATGTGGAAAAGGTTGTGCTTTTAACAACTATCACTGTCAATAAAAGTTGAATGCAAGACTTGGTGAATGCATATGTTAAAATTGAACCTAATTGAAGTTATTTATATAGCGCCAAATCACAAGAAACAGTCACCTCAAGGCGCTTTTTATTGTGAGGTAAACACCCTACAATAATACAGAGAAACCCCAGACAATCAAAACAACAACTCCCTATGAGCAAGCACTTGGCGACAGTGGGAGCACTTGGCGACAGCGGGAACTGAAAGAAGCATTGTTCTGGGAAGGTTCCAGTCTCATCCTGTCCAATTTCAAATGTACTGCACAGAACTGCTTGTTAGCGAGCTCTAAAGTAGTCACTCCACACTATCTGCATGAATAAATCATTGCTGAGTGATAATAACTTATTTTCAGTTTCAATTTAGTATATATGATGTAAAACACAGCTGCACACAGATGGGTGTTCTTCTGGACAAGTCGAATTCTAGAACTAAAAATTATCGTTCTACTGTGACCACTGATGCTCATTACTCAGCAGGACCAGGCGTTATCTAATGTGTCAGTCTTTTCCTTTGTAATACATTTGTACATATGTAGGAAGAATACTTTTTAAAAGTTACATACAGGTCCATTCGTTTTGGGTTTTTTTTCTTTTAGGAATACATATGTCAGAAACGGTTTAAGGTAAAAATATATTTCATACAAATTGAGTTAGCTGTTGAGATTCATAGAAATCCCACATTCCAAACATTTTCCAGTTTTTGTAAATGACTTACTTCAGGTCAATGTTCTCAGCCATTTCACTTTCAATGGAGGAGAAAGAGCAAGTAATTCATTGACAATTCTAAAGAGAAATTGAATAAATTTCAGTTTTATTCATATACTGGCAATTCACAACAACAGTTGCTTCAAGGTGGTTTTAATTCTAAGGTAATAACCCTGCAACATACGAAAAAAAATGCCAACAATCACACTATTCTCTATGACCAAGCTCTTGGAGACTGTGGGAAAGAAAAACTCCCTTCTAACAGCAATCAACCTCTGACAGAACCAAGTTTAGAGAGGGGCAGCCTTCTGGTTGGGGATTAGTGGTAAGAGAAGAGAGCAGAGACGGGACAAAAGTGCATCATGGGAAGAAACCATTCCCTTGCAGTCAAGTAAAAGAGTGCCTCGCTGCTTACCAGACAGTGTTGCTTGCTGCTCATGAGAATTCTCAAGAACAGAACATATAATCAGCATTATCAATGCTAACAAGCGATTCTGGTGTGATTTCAAGCATGTTATTATTATTATTATTTATTAATAATAATAATAATAATAATAATAATAATAATAATAATAATAATAATAATAATAATAATAATAATTTGTGTGCACTCTGGAGAAGATTTTCTAATTCAAGAATTAGAAAATTCCTGACAAGGAAAGACCCTTTATGAAACTTCTTACACCTGTGCAAATGTGTTATGAAGGAAAAGACTGACACATTAGATTACGCCTGGTCCTACTGAGTATTGAGCATCAGTAGTCACAGTAGAACGATAATTTTTAGTCCTAGAAGAACACCCATCTGTGTGCAGCTGTGTTTTACTTCATAAATACTAAATTGAAACTATATGGACAGAAGTACTGGACGGCCTGTAAATTACATCTACAAGAGTTGCTCGGCCATGGAAACCCATGCCATGAAGTTTTTTTGCTGATGTTAATGCCAGGGGAAGTTTGGAACTCTGCAGTTATTAAGTCAGCAGAGATTTAGTGACTTTCACAAACTGTGCACCTCACCATTCAGTAACTCCACTCTGTAACTTTATGGAGTTTGCGGCTTTGTGGCTGAGTTGCTGTGTTTCCTACCATCACTTAAAGGTAATTCTGGAATATCTAGAAGGGAAGGATTGTTTTGACTTGTTCCTGTTATGTACAGTACCATGCTCAAATTCATTGATCTATTTAGAATGAGCCATTCTTTCACAAGTGTCTATAAAGTCAGATTACATGGCAAGGTGCTTGATTTTGGTGTATACCTGTGGCTGTTAGAACTGAAAAAAAAACACACAAAGAACACAAAGATTAAGAAGTGTGGCCAAATGCTTTAGTCCATATAGTGTATCTTGGTGCTGGTAGTACATTTAGGAACTGGTAAGCTGACAAGGTAGTTACTCTACAAAATCTACTATAAGATCTAAGTATTGAAGTATTAAAGGGTAATATTAGGCTAATAGTTCATCTAAATTAAAATCAGACAACTCTCAAACCTTGGATGGCTGTACGTACCAACATGAAGCACAACAACTAAAAAAAAAATTGCTACTGGAAAAGATGGAAATGCACATAGCTTGCTTGACAGTAATGCCAAGTAGATGTGATTAACTAAAACATGCAGAAACAGCAGTCTGGCCCTTTACACGCTCAATTAGTCAGTCCCTGCTACACCATATGAAAGCAAGTAAGTAATGCCTGAAAGGGCATTACCTGCCTGACCTGTGCATTAGAGTTATAATAATTATGTATTTCAGATCTCAGCTGATCTCTAACATTTACTGTCATCCCAAACGTGTGGACTTACTGTCTTGAAAATCTTAGACATGCTTGCAATACTGCGGCAAAGGACTATATTTATGCATAGCCTTGGTTTTTCAAAAAAACAAAAGTATAGATTTTCCATTAAGACATTAAGATACAAAAAGCATAGGATTACTTTTTAAGATCCAGTGTATTTGTGCAAGAATGCAAACCTTAAACTGTATTTTTTGCTTGTTTGTTTGTTTATGTTTACAGAATGCAGGTTGGATTTGCTCACATTACTAACTCATTGATGACAGGAAAGGAAAGCAAAGCAAAGAAAAGTAAGCATTATCTTCATAGTCAATAATTTAAATCAACAAAATTTGGTTTCATACTCTTGATAGATGATAGATACAAAAAAACTGATAGATGGTTCCTGTTCCTGATGGTTCCGGTTCTTTCTCCTCTTCTTTCCTGTGTTTCTGCTGTCTGAGCTATATAGTCGCAGTGGCGCAGTTGGTAGGCGCTTGCCTTTCAGCCGGAACGTTGCAGGTTCGAGCCCTGTCCCTGCGTTGCGTTGTGTCCTTGGGCAAGACACTTAAACCACATTGCCTAACGGTAGCGCCGGTGTCTGGCTGCATGACCGTAGATTCTTGTCTCTGGATGAGTGATCTGAAACCCTCATTTCGTTGTGTGCACAATGAGTTGAACTTTTTTTTTTTATTATTACTATTTACTAAGTACATGATCCTTTGTGGCCATCTTCCTGATATATTCATGGATCTTGGTTGTTTCATCCAGGATAGTGGTTCAGACACTCACTAGTCCTTGGCCTTCTTCCTTCCTCTCAGCATAGTCTCAGGGTGCTGGATCTAGTATTGTTCTCCACATCCCCATTGAGTTTCTGATGAAGGCTCATAGGGTTCTGTTGATCTTGTACAGTTCCAGGTATTCCAGGATCCATGTGTGAGTTATCGAGTCGTAGGGTTTCTTGTAATCAATCCAGGCGGTGCTCAGGTTGGTTAGTTTGGCCTTACAGTCTTGAGTGACTGTTGTATCTACCAGTGGCTGGCGTTTTGCTTCCCTGGTATCTTTGCCAATTCCTTTATAGGCCCCGTTCATGCAGTTAGCCGGTAGGTGTGTATCATGTGAGGGCCTGGTGCTGTTCAACTCTTCATATGTGACAATCTCTTTCTTTCCTGGACATCTGCCACTGTGAAGGTTACTGGAGCCTGATCAGGGAGGTCACTGTGGTTTGCTCTTAGATCCACTAACCACTGAGCATTGGTGTTGTGTGTTACATCCTTCCCCCATATCGTTAGCATAATAACATAATTGCCTAAGTTATATTTTGGCCAAAATTGAGATATCTATCTACAGTAAATGAATCTCCACCGTTAGCAGAGTAGAATTAGGTAGGTACCTCAAAATATGCCAAAATATGACTTAGGCAATTATGCTATTAGTCTAACGATATGCTCTTCCAGTACTGCTCCGTCTCCAGCCTTGGTGGGGTGCAGTTTTCTGGAGCCTATCCCAGCATTATAATCGCTTTAACTTTCAGAGTAATCTATTGACCATGAAGGAGAGGTGACATGATATTTTAAATCTTTATGCAGTAATTTCTATATGTTGACAATACACACCACACATTTAAGAATTGTAGTTTCTACATTTTAAGGCTTTTTGTCATTTTTCAACCAATAAATCATTAAGTTGACCTTGAAGACCTTGGTGAATGTAAGCCAAATTTTAATGGATTGTTACATGACCCCACTCTAAACCCCTAGAAAGTTTTATCTGAATTTATTCAAAACTTTTTCAGAATGACACCCACACATGCAAACAGTATAGAAAAACATAACCTCCTTGGCGGAGGTAATGAACCAGTTCCAGTGCCAACAATGACAGTTCTGATCTGCTCACACTGAAAGCCTCAAACACAAATGTTGGCAAAAACAGTTGGCTTTCCATTTACAGATTTTTTGGCCATCCCCATTTGGGGGGGAAAAAACAGCTACACCATTGATGCATTTGCCTTGTTGTCTTGTTGTTAATTAGTTTTAAACTAAATCCAAAGCAGATTTTAAATCTGAGTAAATGTTTTGGGAATGTAAACATTACCTTGCTGTCCTCATTCGATTTGCTGAATCCAAAGTTGTGAAACATGGGGATATTTTCAAAATTTTTCCCAAGTAGTCTTCCTGCTGCCAGAAAACATGAAATGATACTAGTAGTAAATGTTGCGTCTTTCTCTTTATTAAGTAACATCAGCAATAGCCAGACAAGGGAGAATTTGGTTGGAGGACAGCATATAAACCAGCTAATTATATAAACAACCCCTGAGACTACAGCCCCTAAACGCTCACTGTAATAAGTACTATAAAAAATTAAAATTATGATCATGTCTGTATGTGTTCACATGTTCACAAGTTCTCATACTGGAGAGTTTCTCCTACTAGACTGCATAAACCTGACTGACTGCTCATTGCTTTACGGTTTATAATCATATCAAAATGTACACACAATATATGGGAATTCAGCCAAAATGTGTTATAATAATTTTCTGTGAAAAAACAAAATCGGTCTTTGTACCTGCAGGGCATGGGGATGATGCTGCAAGAGTGCATCAAAGTAGAAAATGTCTGAGGAATTTTTCCAGTGAAAATTAATAATGGAATCCTCCCTCCTCACAGACAACGAAATCTGCCTGCAAGGAGGCAAAGTGTGTTTCATACTGAAAGACATAAGTTGTCAAATCACTTCAAACTTTGACGTGCCGAGCAGGAATTAATTTAGAGCTTACAATGCAGGTATGATATCTAGAAACATGCAAACAGAGCCAAGGATTCTGAAATGTTATTCTGACTGTGTGTTGCTAATCTATTATTAACACTGTAAAATTTATTCCACTCAAAGTCATATTCCAAAGGATCCTGGCAATGTCTTTCTACAGATTTTCTTATGAATTTCTTTTTATTACAATGCAGTGAGCTGCCTCCTAATAATGCCAAGTCTAAAAATGAGATCTGAGGTAAACTTTAAATAAGCCTGGATACATATCTGTGAAAACAACTAGGGAAACATTCCAAGATAACTTTAAATAAATGAAAAGCTTGTGTCAGATAATTACCAACCTACCTGCTAGTCACTATTGTGCTAACAAACAAGTGTGCTCTGGAAAATACACCGCCGCTGTAAATGACAGTGAGGGTGTATTTTGAAGAACAGCAACACTTTTTTTTCTTTTACATACAAGAATGCTACAGCAAGCACTCAAAATCACAGTAAGATACCAGAAAATACCTCAGTGACTGAAAGTTTTCAAAGAACCACTGAGTGCTTTATCGTACAAATAAACTAAATATACCTTTACAGTATACATTCACCATCCACTTCATTAGGATACATGCTTTTTAACACAAATATCTAATCAGCCAATCGCATGGCAACAATTAAAATGCATTTAGGTATGTAGACATGTTTAAGACAACCTGCTGAAGTTCAAACTGAGTCAATAAAAGTGACTGAATGTGGAACGGGGTGATCTGGGTATTTCAGAAACTGCTGATCTACTGGGATTTTTCTCTAAGGTTTACACAGAACGCTCTGTAAGCCTTCTTGGCACTTGTACCCATTAGCACCAATTGTGCATTGTTTAAACACTTCTGATGGCTGCTTCCAGCAGGATAATGCATCATGTTACAAAGGTCAAGTCATCTCAAATTAGTTTCTTGATCATGGCAATGAGTTCAGTGCACTAAAATGCCATCGACGGTCACCAGACCTCAATCTGATAGAGCACCTTTGGGATGTGGTGAAACAGGAGAGTCACATCATGGATGTGCAGCCAACAAATATGCAGCAACTGTGATGCTATCATGCCAATGTGGAGCCAAATCTTTAAGGAATGTTTTCAGCACCTTGTTGTATCTGAAATAAAGAAATAAAGTAGCTCTGAAGGCAAAACAGGATCCTACCCAGTGCTAACAAGGTGTACCTAACAAAGTGGCCGGTGAATGTCTAAAGAAATATTGGTATACTAATTCAGTGGTTACAGATTTTTAGATTCCTTACAAAGTACTATTTTGTGTACATTTCTTTTAGTAGTTCAGAATGTATTCCTATAGCCAGATTTGTCAGCTGCAGATCGGACCACCAAGACCTCTGCCCCTGACTGCCACCAAATCTACTAGTACTATGAGCCGTCCTGCAAGTGGTGGGCACCAACAAGGGCGGCTCCATGTACTGTGAAAGCAATGAAAAGCTCGTCACAGCAAAGATTACTGCTGGATCCTTCCAGGGTTGTCCCATTAGAATGCGGCCCCACGGCAGACACAGGACACACTGGAGACATTATGTCTCTTGGTTCATGATGAGCTGGAAGAGGTGGCTGGGGAGAGGAAGGTCTGAGCATCTCTGCTTAGACTGCACCCCATGACCCAAACCTGGAGAAGCAGTAGAAAATGGATGGCTAGATGGATGAAACTTACTCCATAGTCAAATATTTAATCTAGTATTTCATGCATGGTTGCATAATTCACTAAATTTGTCTGTGAGACGTGCAGCTTAACATAGATCTCATACTAGAAATCAGCTCAAGTTCATTTTAAATGCATTTTGCATGATGGTAACTACACTTATTTTAACTACCTCTAGAGTATCTTGAGAAGAAAATTCAGCTTAAAACTGGAAAACCCACATCACGCATTAGAGGGAGTGTATCAGAGTGAAGTCAGATGAGAAGGAAAAGCCTAAGCTCTGAAAACATAGTGCCGTCTGACCCATGAGATGACCTGAACAGCATACTGACTGAATTTTGGTGTTTTATTTACTCCACAGTCGAGCTGCTGCTGCTGCTGTGGTGGTAAGTTTTCATGCCTGATAAATGACTCTGTAGTTTGAATGGACTCAATACTTAATAAATCTTAACCATTTCCTTGAAATCCAGGCAGTTTCACCCGACTATAAACATATTTTCACACAATGCCCTCCAAACTTCTGGAGAATGGCCAGCTTTGAGTATATTGTGTGTTTTGTTTGATGACTTTAATGCTCACCCTGAGGGCACACATCCCCTCCCACAACAATGGTGCACCTACATATGCTGGATAAATGCCTAACTCTTTCAACTCAGCTTCTCTGTTGAAGGTAGCTTAAAATACGGATACTTATTAAAATAAGTATCCCTCATTAGGTGAGTATAGGAAAATGTCAATCTTGCACAAGTCCATCGGGCTGATCAAAAGGCGTACATGTGGCTTGGATAATCTACTTGTCAAATCCCCACGGTACTGACTTTCAGGCTCCCTTTTTAATGTATGTTCTCAGTTAACACAGTTAACACAGGGCCTCTGTGACAGGAACTAAAAAAAGGATGAAAGTTGGCATCTGTCTGCCATGAAATCAAGATTCTCTGCCACACTCCAACAGCAGTGTAAAAAAAAAACACGCTGTATGACGGGAAAATCAAACAATCCCCATCTTTAACAATTTCTGCAGCAGATTCCACAGGAGCTGCTGCATATGCAAACAATAGCAGAATCCATAAATGATACACCTTGTATGTCTGAGAAAAGAGCAGTGTGGGTGTATCACTAATGGAGCACTCTTCTGACAGGGAGCTCTTTTCAGTTGTCTTATGAAAGCAGTCTGCATTTTCAGGAGAGGTGAGTAGAGGATTCTGTTTGCAAAAAACATAAAAAGATGTATGATTTTTATTCCAAGAGTCACTCCAGTTTGTGTTAAGTAGATAGTACAGTGTGTCTGGTCTTTGCTATGGCTCCTACACCAAATTTTCAATTCTCTTCTATAGCAAAACAGTTACATGTAGGTCTAATCTGTATAATTCAGCAGTGGCCACTTACCCAATTTCTTGAGTAAGTGTTATTCTGTCAACCCTTGTTCAGCACTACATGCTGTCAGAGACAGATACCGCTCAGCGCAGCATAGTAAATCACACTTTCCCTAAGCCTAGTGGATACAGTGATGACTATGTCTGTTGAATGAAACTTAAACAAGAATCATAACAAGGGGAAATTAGCCCCTTTTAACCCTCACTAAATAGATGCAAGTTATATGCTGATGAAGTAGTCATGTTAAGTCAAACTGAAAGAACTGGAGTGTGTTGTGGCACGCTGGCGCTCGTCACTGGCCGAGAAAGACAGTTTCCTGAACAAAAAGAGACGAGCCGATGGGAAAATTGCTCTGCATATTTTTAAGAGAGCTGTGAGCTGAAATTTGCTACATGCTTTTAATTAATGACAAGGAGGAAGAGGAAGGGAGAGGACAGGGGAAGAGCGAGTACAGACAATCGACATAAATATCCAACAACGGGATCTGAAGGGAACGTAACAGAAGGCATTGGACTGTCAGCTAAGGGCCTGATTAATGACAGCTCTGTAGTCTGGAGGTGGTTGTATTTGCAGTAATACAGCTTTCCCCTCGGCCCCGAGCGTCTGAAAAGCAGATTACTCCTCTACAAATGCACTCATTATAAATCAAACAGGACACATTATCTCCAGGAATATCTGTGCTTTATCTAAAACTCATGAACACTTTTTAAAAGAAATATGTTAGCCTGTGTGAAAAATTTAACGGACAAATGTGCCCCTCAGTGCATACATTCAAGGCCAGAGGAGGTAAAGCCAAAACGTAAATGGAAACTAAAGCTGTCAATTTAAAGTATCTGAGCTAAAATTGGATTATACAATATACAAATATGCAGGTACTCACCTAAAGTACATAGTCTTTTGTTTTTTGTTAAACCCTACCACTGTGCATGCACAAAAACAGTTAAAAGGATTTATAATGATCAAAAAGATGTGAGCAAAAAAAATAGTAACACAGAAGGCAGAATACATACAGAACATTCATCAGTTTCTTAGAGGAAAAAAAAAGTCTAGACTAACGTCTGTGCATCTCGAAACACTGAATTCCACAATATGGAAAACGCTTGCTGTGACAGAATCTTGGACGCAGGGGCACATTTTTAATCTCAAACTGCCGCCTGTAGTATTAAATGAATGTCATATGAATGCTGAAATTGTAGAGACTGCTAAATGACCGCCCCCCAAGCTATGCATCAGTGCGAGATGACATCTGCAACAGAATCATTTGTTTTTCAGCCATGCAGCTGTCTGTGTTGATGGCAGTATCTGTGATTTGATTTGAAAGGGTTGTCTAAAATGTAGTTGAGGCACACTAACAGAAGACAAAATGAATAAGACATACATGAATATTTTGACGAACTTAGCATTTGTTTTAATTTTTCACACTTTGTCCTTTAGGTATAGATAGCATGTTTGAACATTATTTACAACATACTGTCTGTCACACTGGAAAATGTCAGGAATATACACAGATGCATATAAAAATGCTTTCATTCTTAAATGCAGCTCCAGTTCTGCAGATATGGGTCATACAATGTAAGCAGAGGCGCCCACTGCATATGCAAAGGTATATATTTGCATAGTTTTGGGAAAAGCTCACCATTTCACTTGCACACACTAAACTAAAATTAAACTCCTGCATAGCCGTTTTGGGGGGTTTCATTTTTTTCATAGGCCTTAAAATAACATTCATCCTTGTTGTCCTCTAATCCACTGTTTTCTCAAGAGATGCAATAGTCACAACACAACTTCAGCAAAGCTCGCTGGCACTGTTCTAAAGTGGCTTCACAATAAAGGCTTCCCACTGTTTTCTAACAAATTTATTGTGAATCAAATGCAGGAAATGTTAGACTGGTGACAATGGTAGCTTATGAATGAAAATTAGCTTACTGCAGCAAATGGAGAGAAACAATGCCAATGTCAATGACATAGCACACTGAGGAATGGATGAATATAGAAATTCAGCCATACTGAACTGTGGATCAGTAGGTTTAAATGCAGTTTTTACATCATCAGACCAATAAGTTGGGACACTGTGCAAAATGTAAAAACAGAATGCAATGATTTGAAAATCTCATAAACCCATTTTTTAGTCACGACAGAACATAGAAAGCATTTAAAATGTTTGAGAAATTTTTAAGAAAAATAGATCGATTCCATGGGCATTAATGCACATCTCTAAAAAGACAATCCCATTTACCCATTCCTCTTTAGAAGCAGCATGAATGCTTTCCAAAAAGAATTTCAAACTGGTCAGACCACAGAACAGTTTTTCACTTTTCCTCAGTCCTTTAAAAAAGAGCTGTGACCGAGCGAAGATGGTGGCATTTCTTAATCTTGTTTACCTATGGCTTCTTCTTCGATAGAGCTTTAACCTGGATTTGTGGACGGAGCGGTGAACTGTGTTCACAGACGACTGTGTTCCTGAGCCCATGCAATGATTTCCATGCCTGAGGGCCCAAAGACCATGGACATCCAATATTGATTTTCAGCCTTGTCCCTTGTGCACAAGTATTACTGAAGTGTATTTTAGATAGCAGCACAGTGGTCAGCACTGTTGCCTCACAGTGAGATGGTCCTGAGTTCGAATCCACCTTGGCCCAGGCCTTTCTGTGTGGTGTTTGCGTGGGTTTTTTCCAGTTTCCTCCCACAGTCCAAAGACATGCAGTTAGTGGGGTTAGGTGATTCTAAATTGTGAGTGTGAATGGTTGTCTGTGTTAGCCCTGCAACAGGCTGCGACCTGTACAGGGTGCACCCCGTCTCTCGCCCTATGATAGCTGTGATAGGCTCGAGCCCCCCCACGACCCTGAAAAGGATAAGCGGAAGAGAATGGATGACGGATAGTTAGATGAGATTTGCAAATCCTTGCAATTTCATGCTGAGGAACATTCTGAAATTTTTCCACAATTTGTGGATAGCTTTTTTTTTTTTTTTGCAAATTGCTGAACCTCTGCCCATCTTTACTTCTGAGAAACTTTTCCTCTCTAAGACATTCTTTTTTACACCCAATCCCGTTACTGACATGCTGCCAATTAGCCTTTTGTTGCTCGAATTTCAACTTTTTTGAGATGTGCTGCTGCCATCAAATGTTCAAAACTTCATGTTCGAAGTTGAAAACAGCACAGAATTCAGCAATGTCCTTGTTTTTCCTTTTAAGCTTACTGTACTTTGTGTTTGGTCTTTGACAGAAAATCCTGATTAGCTGCTTTTAGAAAATCAAGTGAACCAAAAAAAAGAAAAAAATCAGAACAAAAAGTCAAAGGGGTCAATATATTTTTATATGCAACACATGCTGTGCTCACTGCATCATCTTTGACGCGGCTCTCCGAGGCACTGACAGTTTGCTTCTCTTGTGAAGTCACAAAAGTTTCAGTTTATGTATTCTGTGAGCCAGATGAAATACAAAAAAAATTTGGATTGTTGTTTTTTCTAATACACAAGGGTGTCTGGAATATTTCCTGTCCATTAAAGGTTTGTTCCTATGCACATACAACAGATTATTTCCTCATCTTCATACCTTCATTCAGTGTTATTCATCCAAAATGTCACATATCATACTTATTTAATGCATTCATGGGACATAAGCTTTAATTCAACAGTTGATTGAGCTAAATCGTTTGGCGCTCTAATTAAAGAACAGAATAAATGTCAGCGTGTTCCAATATTTTTACAAGAAAAGGTAGTAAATAACTCAGGTATTTCCCAACATACGGGTGAGAACTTGTGTCAAAAATAAAATCTAGCAATGCTGTGAGCAGTTTATTCAGTGCTTAATTTTTGATTATATGTTGAAATAGTCAACACCCGTGTGCCTATCATAGCCCGCTGTAGGGCCTTGTAGGATCTGAAAATAGGTGCTACACAGAAAGTGTGAGAAACTGTGTGCGACTACAAACAGGTGTAGACTTTCACTAGTTAGACACTCATTCCAGCCTAATTTAAATACTGCATCTCAGCGTGCTCCCACTTTGAACTTTCGCTGCAGATTTGCTAACATGTCGCAGTCACCAGGCGTCTAAAATGCGCCATTGTGTTTTGACATGTTTCTCATGAGCAGCAGGTCTATATAATATTAAACGGAAACTGGCGTCTTTATGCCAGTGGCTTCTGGTGGGAAAATGCGATGCATCTGGCCAGATGCGCCGTACATCATTCATGTGGGACTAAATCATTTGAATGCGACCTAATTGCTTGGAAACGCAACTCTCAATGTGTTTTTATTGTGATTAATCAATTTTGGGAAAAAAAAGGCAGAGTGTGTGTGGAAAAATGCTCAGTAATCACAAGTGTTTAAAAAGTCTCTTCAGCATCAAATTAGCGCAATTATTCAGTGTGAGAGGCATATTCAAAATAAATGTTTTCATTGATTTTCTTACAAATACCTATACCAGAATTGCGGTTAATTAGGTGGTAGGTTGACTAACATATTAGATCATGTTTGGTGAAAATAATGTGTCAGGACAACTTAAAAAAATGGTTTGCATGCATCTTATAATGCAAAAACAATAAGAAAAGCGCTACCACACCTATGGCAGTTTATTAAAGTTCTGAGGGATATTTTTATATTGTTAAATGCTGATATGAATAATGCTTACACACTTCAACTGTTGATCTGTTGAGCAGAAGAAACTCATGTCAGGGCCATAATGCACACATGTATTAGAGAAAGGAAATGGCAACCCACTCATACAAAACTGCATAAATACTGGAAACACCTTAAGAAACACGTAATAGAGTCTCTACATAAATTGTGCATCACTGTATATTCTATCACTAATAGCTAATTAAGTTTAAAATTTTTACTGTGAAGAAACAATGAAGCTGAAGTGTTTAGCACCCTGAGTTTGAGCATGGGCTCAGGATCAGTAATAAAACCTTCATCACAGAGCATAATAACATTTGGTAGTCATTAAAATTTATACAATGTATACATAAAATTTTATACGTGCCAGGCTAATCTCTTATAAGCTATGATAATACATAGAATATCATTAATGATTGGTAAATATTATAAGAGTAAAATAACTATTTGTTAAATTTTATGGAGTTCATTTAAAACTTGGAAGCAATGGTTACTATAAAGTGTTACCTCGGAATTATGAAAATAAAACAAAAACCCTAAAAAAAAAAAAAAAAAGTTTTTTCGTACATTTATGCCTATTATTATTGCTAAACCGAAGAAGAGCCTTTAGCAGCAAACAGCCATTGTGTGTACAATCAGATTTTCCATCATTATCATTGCCAATATGTGTGTAAGCCACAGCAGCGGTAGTCGTTAATTTGTGCACATGATGATAATAACATTTCCTTTTGTACACTGACGAAAGATGCTGACTTGAAAGGTCAGAAGGCTGTGTCACCAGGTAAGTGATGCCTCTTACATCTCTGACTGTTGCAAGTTTCTGCTTCTCTGTGCATCATCTCTTCTGAAAGAAAAAAAAAGGTGAAGAATTTATGACAAGAACCCTCCTCAAGCTGAGAGATTTTGCTTGACGGTGATGGGAGATGTTGGCCCACTTTCTGCTCAGCCCCTTTGGGAACGGTCCTCACTCTTCCCTCTTCGCCTGGTTGAAAACAGAGAGCCGGGCGCAGTGAAACAACTGCACTAAATACAGCCCTGCAGTTACCATAGAAACCAGCACTGGTGCATCCCTGACTAGTCCTACTGTATTTCATTTTGCACTTGACCCAGAAAAACACTAGGAGGTTGATGTTTAGTTTCTTCCCAGTCAAAATTTGAAGAACATGGGTGATATAACAGACACGAACAAAGAGCTGCACTGGTAATGAGGAATAAGCGCAAACCAAAGGCTTTCTGGAGGAGACAGAAGGGAAAGATGCAGGGGTGTGAAAAGGATGGAGAGGTATAAACGTGCGTGCAAGTGATGATGCCAAAGATGCTTCAGGGAGAGTGAATTTACAGTGACAACAAACTTGGGTACCGCTGCATGGCTGACCATAGCTAAACTGAAGTGGACAGCAGATGATTATTTGAAATATATCAAGTCTTGCTTGTGCTGGCACCTTTGCTGAGATAAAGGATGACGTGACACAGATTTCTTTTTAAAGGAATAGTGTAGCGATGCTGTTCTTAAAGTTATATAATGCAAGGTGCTGCATTGCATCAAACAGCATTGTTTTAAATATAGAACTACCCATCAGTCTTTAAAAATTCCGGCATATATTATAATAAAATTTAACACATCTTAGAGTAGACTAAATTAGTTGTCACGAGGCATGCGTTAAATATCACAAGGCTCACTTCTTAATTAAAAACTTAATAATATGCTGTCCTGCTATAGGACACTATAACATCCAGGCGTCTCACAGAGTTAAGTCATTTTAACTGTGCTCTCAGCTCTACTGGGACATTATTATGGTGTCCAAATAGGTCAGGAGCACCATTTTACTGCAGCCAGGCTCTTATCTTCTAAACACGATAAAGCACATATATCATTACAGCCATTTTAACAATACCCACAAGCACCTTTAATCTGTACACCGAGCACACATGATTTCAAACTCAGCAAGAATATAACAGCACTAAGTGCTTTGGGAAGCTCTACCATGATATCCGAGATTTCTTTTCTAGGAACAATTGAAATACACGATTCAACTACATTACACAGAATGACAGCTGCATTTCAGCAATGCCATCCCAAACACGCACTGTCTCCCGCATCTATCGGGGCAAAAAGTCACAACTGATCTGTAAAGTCTTTACACTTCAAAGGAATTACTGCTTCTACAATCCAATTTTGTGGCTTGTGGTTAGGATTTGTACAGAAAAAAAATGGTTTCAGTAAGGGCTTTCGATACAAACAGAAATTTTGCAGTCAGCAGAAGATAAAATAAAAACAAAATTTCAATAAGAGGAGACAAATGGGGTGGGGTGGGGAATACATTTTCCATGATTCTTCCATGAAATCTTTAAAAGCGACAAACAATGACTACATTTTATAACACAACAAGATGGTAAAGGCTCCATTCCATACGCATACTGATGTGCACTAGTTCTCAAACTGTGCGGCAGAGAGCCACTGCAGGTGGGGGGGGAAGATTACAAAGCGGTAAAATACTAGCTGAAAAACTAGTTCAATGGATAAAGTATTTTTAGGTGAGACAAACAATTGTACTGACCTTTATTTCACTGAAATTCAACGATTCCTCCTGCTTCTGTTGGGGGTGGGGGGTATTTGCAATGACACGCTGCACACAAGACTGTATTTATATTGACCAAAAACGCCATAAAAATCATCATCAGGCTAAAGACCGTCAAACAACATCACCCAACAGATCACTGCTACTGTTTTTACCTTTCACGGCAGCGCTTTTTGAGCAGAGAACTTGTTTGAGGTTCTAAACAGAAGCAGCACTTCTGTTTCATCTTGTATTACTAACAGCAATGCAACACCAGTAATAAGAAAGCATTAAAACTACCTGAGAACACATTTGCATGAACATCATGAGTAAAATAGAAAATGATATACAAAATAATTAAAGTGGGATTACATAGGCACGATATTATTATACACCATAATATAACAAATGTGCAAATATTCAGAAATAATTAGAAATATGCAGATCATTAGACTTTAGAGGAAGAGTGTTACAATTTTGATGCAATATGAAACATAAATGAGATAAAACTGTATAATATATATGCAACTAAGGCTGCAGCTAATTTTTACTTGTTCATTTGCTTTCTCTATAAATTTCACAAATTGTGAAAAAAGGGCCCAACCACAGGCTGCAAGCAGGTTATGCCAATGTTGCTTGAATCCCTTAAATAATGAATGAAAATAGATTTTACTTTGGTCAAATAACAAATCATTTCATCCCCCACATGACTCCATGGAGGCGTTCCACAGTCTCATGGTCCCCTCTTTAGGAAAGGCAGAACAAAAGGGCAGCTATACAGAAGCAACCATGTAACTGATACATATTCAGTGGACCCTCTTTGTGCCGTGCTGCCCTGCTGCCCATTCTTGCTCAACAACACCTTTAGTCACTGCTGAGGGAGAGGAGAGCACTTCTTATTCACCCACATGTTCATAGATATTCAGGGATTTGACCCTCTGGTGCTCTAACCTTTAGCTTTCCACCACCTTGTTTTCATTTATGGGGAAAAAAAGAGGAAATAACTATTATTATACAAAGAACAGCATTCCTCGTAGGTTTTTGCACTCCTAGTCCATTTTACTTTTAAATGGCACTCTCCTCTATTATTGTAATAGCCAGGCCGACACGCGGCAGCATTAAAAGGCAAGCCAAACAAGCTAATGATTGAACAAATGCACTGGCAAATTGGACTAATTTTCTTATTGTATTTTTTTCATTGAACAACGGTGCTTCATAATGACTGCCTGACATTGGGTAAGCACAGGGATACACACTCCTGTTTTTGTCTATAATGGTAATTTGAATGGCACTGGCATATAAGCCTACACTGCTGGATGGGGCTGAGCCAGTCCTCCACAGTAAAGGCCTGACAGCATCATGTTACGCTGCTGGAAATCTTCTATTAAGTGTGAGTACTATAGTACAAGACAACTGTGGTTTTTCTAAATGGTTTTTGTGAGCATTGTAAAACAGAAAGCATACAAGCCATTGAGATGTTAAAAGGTGGTCACAGCGTGGGAGGGGCGTAGAAACAAAATTATAGGAGACAAGTGTACTTACACAATGGATGAATTGTCCTAAACCATTTTTTTTTTTAAATCACCACCTGCCAACTAAATGCCACAGAAAACATAAGCACAACGAGGACCTTGATAGTATGTCAACCAGAAGAATGAAAACATGACTGCACTACAAATGTGAAGTGCCTTAAAGCAGAGTGGAGTAGAGGGAAAACTGAAATGGCTTCTCACACTTAATACGAAGGGATAAAATACACAAGAAAGTAAACAGACAACCCCAATGCACATGTGGAAATATGGCAATTTGCATATTTTTTACTAAAGGATAGCAACTGCATTAAAATTAGATCTGATTATACGTCAAGCCTCTAATTTCAGGTCTAGATTCAGTCAAAATCCTTCACAAATCACGTAATAAGAGAGAAGACAAGAAAAAGATTAAGTGAGGGGGTTTGATATAACCTCTGTAATGACAGGTCTTGAGAGATGATTCACAGTGATTCCATGAGCTGATCAGATTGTCAAAAGATTTCAAATAAGACTTGATCAACAAGGCAAACAACGCAGAGCAGTAATTTAGAGATACACTAATGACTGCCTTTGAAATGACTTTGTAAAAACCCATTTAAAACTAAAGGATTTCTTCAGCTTTAAATGAGGTCAGATATTTATTTGCTGGAATCAGAAACCATCTGCAATACAAACACCGCTTAGGAAAAAAAGTTGCAGTGTCTGGCAACAATTCAAGTTGTAGTTTACATCCACTAGTACATGCCCATGCTACAGTATTATTAGGCCTGTTCATGCTGTTGGCAAACTGGTATACTTAATCACATTGAGAAAAGTAAACATAGGCTGTTCATTTTCTAAATATGGGTAATTTTAGCCCATTGCTAGCTGGTTGCTAGGCATGTATAATTCAGCTTTTGTGGCTATAAATTAGATGCTACTATCATGAAATAAGAATTACACAATGCTTTTATACCATGTTATAGGTGCATAAAT
Organism: Bujurquina vittata; assembly: GCA_015106715.1. Classification (NCBI taxonomy): domain Eukaryota; kingdom Metazoa; phylum Chordata; class Actinopteri; order Cichliformes; family Cichlidae; genus Bujurquina; species Bujurquina vittata. The sequence continues at coordinate 45,785 of VUQK01011680.1, forward strand.
GCTAAAAATAGGCCACTTTAGCCAGTTGCTAGGTGATTGCTAAGCAATGATAGACTTTGTCATTTACACTGCTCCATACAGTGAGTGAGTGTGTGTTTTATATATATATATATATATATATACATATATATACACATTATATAT
>VUQK01011683.1:0-10796 GCA_015106715.1 Bujurquina vittata
GGACAGAGAGGGACTGTGAGAGAGACACAGAGAGACAGAGAGACAGAGAGAGAGAGAGAGAGAGAGAGAGAGAGAGAGAGAGAGAGAGAGAGAGAGAGAGAGAGAGAGAGAGAGAGAGAGAGAGAGAGAGAGAGAGAGAGAGAGAGAGAGAGAGAGAGAGAGAGAGAGAGAGAGAGAGAGAGAGAGAGAGAGAGAGAGAGAGAGAGAGAGAGAGAGAGAGAGAGAGAAGAGAGAGAGACAGGGGAAGGTTAAGAGGGAGGGAAATGCAGTCTTCATGACCTACATGAGTCCAGCAGCTCTGTTCAGCTTCAGCCAGATGAAATGCCTACAGGCAGCAGCACATAGCTGTCTTTGTGCAATGCATGGATATAAACAAACAGACACATGTGTATACATACACCTGTACAGAGCCCTGTATTGACATATACAGGGGTGTGCATGAAAGAGAAAAAAAAACACTGAAAACCTTGTGCTAAAAAAAGGCCTCATGATATGAAAACACAGAGTTACGCTTCATGCACTATACCTCAAACTGTGTTATCATACACTGCTGAGTTAAAGTATTATCACACACATTTGACACGGACAATCACAAAGTGAGAAACAGGACAGAAAGCAAACACTATCAGAGAGTCCCATTAGTTGCAGGAGTAATGGGATCTTGCCCTTTTAGCTGGGAGAAATGTGGCTTCTAATCTTACACTGTTTCTGGGACAAGGAGGGAAGGATGGACCCTTAAAGGTGCATCATCTTCCAGAGCCTGGGTGGTCTCACTAAAACCCCCATTGGCTCTCCCATCACTAAAGGTCCCATTAAAATAATTATTCAGTTAAAAATTAATATTGGATGAAAAAAGGACAATTCAATATCATACGCAAGAATTGCGGCTTTCTTCCATACCCCAAGGAATGATCTTCATCTCCCCCAAAAAAGTAAATACCTCCTAAATCCATCACCAAAACCTAGACTTTGATGAAACCATAGCGATGCTGAGATGAAAAGGGATCATTATTTACTTGACAGCCTGTACTGTTTAGTGATGGTCTGCCTTCAGTCTTACTAAAGAATGAACAGGTATGTTCTTACTCGTTTTTCCTTCAATATAAGAATACTTTTTTAAAAAAAAGTATAACTAAAGATTTAACAGGAGATTTGAGATCAAGTGCTTTAATACACAGTGTGTACTGTGGGTCTGACTATAGTTTTTAAATACATTTATACTGCTGCACCACAACTGATGGATTTTTTAAAAATAAAGTTTGTTAAGCTTTATTGGGTTTCAAAACTATGTAATGCGTTCCCACTGTTGCCATATTTCTGCATAAAACTGCATTCTTTTTTTAAGCTAAAGTTGTTTCCTGTTGCTTGTACATAATTTAGTAGTAAAACTTTTAATGCACGAAGTTTAAACAAACTGTGTTTGCACTGAGGCAAACCCACAGTCCAAGTTCACAACTGTGTGTTCACAGTATGTCTACTTATTGTAGTTAAGCTTCACATTACTATGCAAAGGTCTTGAGCCACCCCTTGTTTCTGGGAAATGGGTGCAGTGGTTTACTGAAACATGTCCAAACATACATGGAAACACAGAATATAAAAACGGCAAAACAGAATTTCAACAGTTCTAACAAGCTTGAAAGCCAACATTTTGACCACCTTTATTCTTCGACACAGCCTGAGCGCTGAGGCAGTTTTCTTGTCATTTCTTTAAGTAGTCTAAGTTCTCCAAGGTTCTTGAAGGACATTCAAAGCTGCTCTTTGAATGTTGGCTGCCTTTTGTTCCGTTCTCTATTGATGACCCCACATTGCTTCAGTAATGGTGAAGTAGATTTGGATTCATCACTCCATCAGACCTATTGCCACTGATTCAGTCCAGTTCTTGTGTAACTTGGCATACCTCAGCCTTTTCTTTTCCTTAAAAATGGCTTCTTGACAGCCACCCTTCCACTGAGATCATGTCTGATAAGGCTTCAGTGAACAGCAGCTGTATCAAATGGCCAGAAGCATCTCTCAGGTCCTGTGCCAGGCTTGGCTGGATTTTGTGACCGTTACAAACAAAGTGTCTAAAGATACAATTTAAAATTTGCCAAGTTGTCTGTTATTTGCAGACAACACTGGTTCGTCTCTTGAGTTAAGTGAGTTGAATGATTCATGGGTCAGAGTTAAGTGGCTTAAGGAGTGGACTGGCCTGAAAATGAGTGAAAAAGCAGTCAATGGCCAAAGAAAAACTTTTAAAGCCCTTCAGAAGGCCTGGAGAACTACTGCTCAAAATTGCCTTTTCAAAAAAAAAAAAAAATTACAAGCAAGTCTGGCTGTTTTGAAGCAAAATATAAAGAAATGAGGAGTAGCTGAAGGCTTGTGAAAGGTCTGGGTTATTATGTAACACCGCGTTATCTGCAGGTGACAATAATGCCGGCTTTTAACTGAATAATTTTTTTGTAAAATTTAGAAAAAACAACAGGACAATTCAAGATTTCATAACATTTACACACATCCAAAAATAAGTTCCTCTCCGGTCTTTATTTTAGTGAGACTTTTTATTTTTTAAGCATTTCCCTTAATACTACTACACAAGCTGTGAGATGTTGCTCTGTTCCTAGTGCCAATTTTAAAGTCTTATTTAAAGCATAGCATATCATTTAACAGGCCCCGTGTATGTGTTTGCCTGTTCCTCTGTGTGTGTCTCGGTGGCATTGTGGAGTAGCAGGCCGAGACATGTTTCCATTTAGTAGCTTGGGATAAATATGGTGCTGACACACGAGATGTTCCAGACTCAACCACAACCTGCCTGGCTCTCCTCCAGGTTGTATTTGTTCAGCAGGAGCCAAACAATTTGTATTTCACAGCACTGAATGCTGCAAATCCACTCACTCCCTCAAAGCGTTTGTGTATGCACCACAGGTACCTTTCTGAAATTTAATGCAACCTAATACGTCATTTGTGCCGTAACTTCTGTTTGATTGTTTGAAGCAATCCTACTGTTTAACATTACATCTAATGTGTCACACTCATACAGTGTGCTAATATGCAAGATAGGATATTAGGAGCATGTTTTAGTGCAGTCAAGTACACCATAAACCATGACTCCTGTAATAAGAATTTTTTTTTAAAAAACATATAGCAAAGTCGAACCTGCTGTCAAAGCAGCTATATTGGATTACATTGAATCATCATTAGATTTCATAGTTATACCCAATAAGCAAGTCAGCATGCACAGCAAGCATATGTATGTTGACAATAGGTTACTGCACTGTTTGCATGTTCTCTGTACTCCTGCCACACAAAGCATCAGTTAACATGTACATATAATGGCTTTGGGCTCAGAGGACAGATGCAATGTTAGGAATAATGAGGCCAACAGGCAGACATGCATCATGGATGCATGCACGCACAAGGTCAAGAAAACATCCAGTTGGAGTAGATAATTTATACTCACATCAGTTAGAAATAATCACAAAGGCATAAACAATCCAAGTGGTATAAACAGTGCAAATCACACACATGTACACCACAAAAATAAATGTCACTCGCCTGTGATTACAGAATATAACAAGTGTCTCTGTGTATGTGTGTGTGTGTGTTCCGTGTTTCACTTTAATATCCACTTAAAAGCAGGCTGGCAGCTGGAAGAGTGAGCCAGCAGATTTCTGGCACTGTGTCACCTCTGATCTCTGCACAGTGTGGCCTGCAGAACACGTCAGTGCTACGATGGGAAGCAAAGCGCACGCGTAAACATACTGTTAAGCACTCTCACAGATACACAAACCTACATAACCCCCAATCGTAAAGACAGCCCTACATGCATTAGAAACAGAATACACAAAATAGACCCTCCTCACCAGCATGCTCCTACTTAAGCACGCGCGCACACCGGGCCACAGATGTTCCCACGCATTAAGGCCAACAGTTTGGGCATAAGCAGCATTCCATTCTGATTTTACAATGGAAAAATTTGCCCTTTGACCTGGAGTATTTTCAACATTCAGGAAAGCAGCAGCCAGAGAATGCCATGCTTGAGTGCTGAGAGGTGGGACGGATTGATGTCCATTATTTATGTGTCAGCCGTTTCTGGTTAAATACTGTTAAGTTTCCTTTTTCTAGCAGCTAGAATGGATGCTCTGAGAATTCAGCATTTTATTAAAACAGCAATCCTCAGGGAATAAAGAGTAAAACTTTATTATGAAGTCTCCAAAATTCTCAAGCTTTTTTAATCCATGTTTTGAAATTGACAATTACCAACAAAAGATGAAAGGTGTGAATTTTGGACTTGAAAGACGACCTGCTGAGACACAAACTAAGCATCAAATTTTGTGTGTGCACGTGTGGGGTGATTTTAGCGACTTTGAACATGGCATGGCTGTGGGCGCCAGACAGGCTGGTCTGAGTATTTCAGAAACTGCTGATCTACTGGGATTTTCCCACAGAACCATCTCAAGGGTTTACAGAAAATGGTCCAAAAAATAGAAAATATCCAGTCAGCGACAGTTCACTGGCAGAAAAAGGAGGTCAGAGGAGAATGGCCAGAATGCTTCTGACCTGATAGGAAGCCAACGGCAACTCAAATAACCACTTTTTACAACCAAGGTGTGCAGACACTGAAGAATAAGCCATTATTTCTTCCAAGATTGAACACTGATGCAGTATTAGACTGATAGCCGTGTCTGTTCCCTTAAACCTGCCTAAGTACAGAAGGCAGCAGCAATTTTATTTAGTCCGAATTGCTCAACTGGACACGATGCTGACACTGAAAACCAACAGCCTATTTGCACATTATTAGTGCCAACCAATCCTCCCCAGCTTGTCTGGCACCATGAGCTATTTTAGGTCTCTTATTTCATCATGTGCAAATGAGTATTCATCACGAGAATGGAACTGTCACAGAACACACTTGGCAGTACTACCACCAAGCTAACACCAGATGGAGTTTTGAACGACTAAAAGTTTGGAGTAAAGACCTAAAAACAAGATATGATGACAGAGAGAAACAGATAGGTGAACACTGACCTACAGTTTGAGATGCAAAAATACACTAGCCATTGGGATGATAATGAAACACAGGCAAGAGAAGCCTGACACAACATAGAGGAAAGAGCTAAAGGACATGAAAAGTACACTAAATCCAACAAAATCTGCCAACCCAGCGATCAAATCAGTGCTTGCACTCAAGAACAAATGAGGCAGCTATGGAAGCACAGAATCCACTAAGCAATTACTGTACGGCTGATACAGACCGTCAAGAACTGAAAACTATGGACACACTATTTAACGGCCTTGCATTCAGGCTTCCTAGAGAATTTTCCAAAGCACAACATGGATACTACAGACCACGCTCCCAGATAGCCTGGTTGTGATACATGCTTTCCTACATGCTTGCTAATGGGTACATGTAGGTCGGTATACTTTGAAAAATTTAAAAAAGTACCACAGACTGTGTCAGCGCTCATACATGAAAGCTTTCAAGTTCAGTTTTCTTGATTATCCAGTAGCTCTTAAAAGAAATTCATGATTCTCCTTGTATAAACTACACAGACTAAAGACAGTTACACAAACACTACATTTTTATCTATTCATTTTAAATAACAGAACACTGGTTCATACATTTCAGAGTGTACAGCTAAAAAAGCTAGTGAGAGGAGGTCTGAGGTCTGAGAAATAAAGTAAGACAGGGATGGGGTGGGGTGTGGGGTGGTTTTTGGGGTTGGGTGGGTAGTTGAGAATCATATGGCAACGTCAAACTGCTTCCCCAATGATTCCTGACAGCCCTGCACTACATCCTCATGCACAGAGGCCAAGGCGTGAAGCAGGGAGGAGCAGAAAGACAGGAGTATGAGTCTGTCAGAAAACGCCTGGAGGTTGGAAAATTCTGTAAACTAACCAGAGAAACTTCTCAACAGCAGGCTGGCTTAATTTGGCATTTGGCGGACATGTAGATAAGTAGATAGAGACATACTGTCAAAGAGAAAAGAGCAGAAAGAGGAGGGGGCATAAAAAAGGCCACATATGGTTTAAATGATTAAGGTTAGAGGTCTTGGAAAGTGGTGCAATAATTTACCCGCTCTCCATCCTGCTTGTCAAACCTAAACAAATCACCTTCTTCTATATGGATCTGAACCACTGCACCACAAATACGTGTCTGCAAGAAAGCAGTGTTATCATTGTCCTCCGTGCCCCCAAAGCTGGACCCCCTCGAGGCGCATGTATGTGATGAGATGGCTCCATGGGAGAGTTTTTCAGTGGAAAGGTGCTGAATTGAATTTCCACTGAGGAGCAGCTACAATGAGACATACTTTCCATTGCCATCAACAATGGATAGACACTGCCAATGCTGTAAATAGTTCACAGAACCCACAAAGAGAAAGAGGCAGACGTGAACGCAGACACATTTATCTAAAAAACAAATATACCCATATGCATGAACACTCGCACGTTTACAAAAGTGTGTGCACTGTAAACACACAAAAGGAATTAAGTTTTCCACGCTTGATCCTATCATGGCGTATTTGCAGTAGTTTGGTGATCTGTGCAAAAGCTGTAAAGGGACCTTTTTTTTGAGGGGGGGGGGGTCTTTATAGACATGTTTAAGGTTTAATACATTCTCAGCAGATGTATTGCAATGCTTTAACACGTGATGTTCAATTATGACTAGCGAACACAAATGTCTCAATTAAAAATCAGTCAAAACAATCTGATTAGGCAAACATTTTTTTAAGGAAGTTCACACATAGCACCTGCAACATGTAAACAAAACAGTTTGGTATTATTGCATACAGATGAACAGTATTAGAGCCTGAGTGATTTATCAGAGGGCCACTATTAACAGCCCTGGTAGACCGATTCCCGGCTATTGAGACTGACCATTGGGACACAGAATGTCACCTCTCTGGTGGGCAAGGAGCCGGAGCTAGTGCATGATGAGTTTTGAGAGATACTGGCTAGATGAAGTCAGGCTCACCTCAATGTATGGCCTGGGCTCTGGAACCAGTCTCCAGTTGAGGGGCTGGACTCGCTTCTGGTCGGGAATTGCCCTCTAAGAGGCGGGTTGGGTATTCTTGCACCCCCTTGGCTTGCTGCCCACACATTGGAGTTTTCACCGTTGGACGATAGAGTTGCTTTCCTGCACCTCTGTGCCGAGGAGTGGTTCCTGACAATTTGCGCTCATGCTCCAAATGACAGTTCAGAGTACCCACCCTTTTAGTGGTTGCTGGGCGGGGTGCTTGAGTGTGCTCCATCCGGCGACTCCATTGTCCTACTGAATGGTGTTTCGTTATTGGACTTCTGTACAAACTACAGTTTGTCCATAACGAACAACATGTTCGAACATAAGGATGTCCATAAGTGCACGTGGCAACAGGACACCCTAGGTCGCAGGTCGATGATAGATTGTGTAATCATATCATCAGATCTGTAGCTATATGATCTGGATACTTGGGTGAAGAAAAGAGCTCAGCAGTGACCTGATCACCACCTGGTGGTGAGTTGGATAAGGTGGGGGAAGATGCTGGAAAGGCCTGGTGCTAAAGGGATTGTGAGGGTGTGCGGGGAACGCCTGGCAGAGCCCCCAGGCTGCGAGACCTTCAACTCCCACCTCCAGCAGAACTTCTACAGGATTCCAATGGAGGCTGAGAGAGCTGCGGCCGCAAGGTGGTTGGTGCCTGTCATGGTGGTAATCCCCAAACCAAATGGTGGTCACCGGAGGTGAAGGGAGTCAACAAGCTGCAAGAAGTCTTATCAGGCTCGGTTAGCCTGTGAGAGTCCGGAGGCAGCTGACTGGTACTGGCAGGCCAAGCAGAACATGGCTCGGGCGGAGTTTGGTGAGGCAAAGTAAAAAACACTTTGGATGGCCTCGAAGCGATTTTGGCAAACCGTCAGACAACTCAGGAGGGGAAAGCGGTACTCTACTCACACATCTAATGCAAGTGGGGCGCTGCTGACTTCAGCTGAGGCTATAGTCTGGTAGTGGAAGGAATACTTTGAGGACCTCCTTAATCCCACTGACACCTTCTGTAGTGGAAGCAGAGTCTGGGGATGAGGGGGATGATTCACCCATCACTGTGGGTGAGGTCACTGAGGTGGTTAATTTGCCCATCCAGTCTACATGTTGTAGTGTTTTTTCGCCTTTGAGAAAGCAATTGACCAGGTCCCTTGTGGTATCCTGTGGGAGGTCCTGCGGGAGTATGGGGTATCTGGCCTGTTGCTGCGGGCCATACACTCCCTGTACAACCACAGAGAGAGCTTGGTCCGTATTGCCGGCAATAAATTGGACTAATTTCCTGTGGGTGTTGGACTTCGACAGGGATGCCCTTTGTCACAGACTTAGTTCATAATTTTTTAGCAAGAGACTTTCTAGGTCTAGCCAAGGGGCGGAGGGCTTCTGCCTTGGCGGCCCTCAGAATCTCGTCTCTGCTTTTTGCAGATGGTGCAGTCTGGTTGCCTTGATCGGGTAGTAGCCTAAAGCTACAAAGTGTGAAGCAGGTGGCATGAGAATTAGCACCTCTAAATCTGAGGCCATGGACCTCAGCCAGAAAAAGGTGGAGTGCAGCCATCTAGGAAGGGGCTCAAAGTAGAGCTGCTGGTCTTCCACATCAAAAGGACCCAGTTAAGGTGGTTCAAACATCTGACCAGAATTCCTCCTGTGCACCTCTTGGGGGAGGTCTTCCAGGCATGTCCTACCGGGAGGACAACTCGGGGCAGACCCATGACACGCTGGAGAGATTATATCTCTCGGCTGGACTAGGAACCCCTTGGGTACCCCCTGGATGAGCTGGTGGAAGTGGCTGGGAGGGAGAGGGGAGGTCTGGGCTTCTCTGCTTGGCCTGCTGCCACTGGCAACCCAGCTCCAGACAAGTGGAAGAAAATGGATGGATGGATGGATGGATTTAAAGAAAAACCCAACAACCAAACTCTAATCCATATACAGTTAAACAAATATCTTCTTGCTCTTATAAATCTTTTCCTTTTGCTGAGCACAAACAAAAATAAGAAATAGAACTGCTGTGGTATGAGGAAGCTAAGTAGTTCAACTGTAGGGCAGGCGCTCTAAATACCAATGTTGGTTGAAATTATTGGTTTGTAACAATTCAACACACAATTCACACTGCTGTTCTCCGATTCCCCAGCACCTCCTCCAAGCCCCCACTTCACCTCATGGTCTTTATAGTATTCTTAATAGTCCCTCTGGGAATTCAAAAACCAAAAAAATTCACATGCAGAGTGAGTCGCCCACTATAATAAAGTGGTTTGTGAATATTTACCCAACGAGCCTGGTTTACTTATACAGACAAAATATTTGCACAGCTAGCAGTACAATCCCAAAACTCAAAAGTCATAGTGAAACATTAATCCTTTTACCACATGACCAATAATTTTTAATTAAACTTCCTCCAAAGCCAATCCTGAGAAGAAAATCTTTTTATTAAAAAATGCTTAATACATACATATAAAAAAGCTTTTAACACTGTTTTCTGCTTGCCTGCCAAAGAAATATCTAGTTGTGAAATAACTGATATACAAGCACAGTCTACACTAACCGCTTTAGGACCCAATTTTTTCTTTGTCATCACACCTTAAACAAGACCATAGCTGCCAAGGCAGTTGACGGTGCAAACAACTGTGGTTCATTCACAACCTTCACGCTGGGCAAGATGTGATTTGGAAATCTTATGAGAATCCAGTCGCCTCACAAGGTAACTATATTTATAGCGCAGCTAAGATTTCAAGACTAGAACATTTCCACACAACTTTTCCATTCACACACCACAACGAAATTCTAGCTTACCATTTTGTTTGCTTTTAAACACAGGGTCTCTTTAAGTCACAGATGTTAATTCAAAACCAAAGCTTCCTGTTTGTTGAAGAATTTCCTTGATGCTACCAGATTATCAACTCAAGTGTTTTTTGTCCTCCCCCCCTCCCCAAAGTTGTGGGTTGAGAAAGCAGAGCAGATCATATTAAACTTAAATCTGTTTTGGTTTGTTTTTGGTTGTTTTTTTTGGTTGGGGGGTTTAAAATGATTTAACTGGAACTAGAGACTATGATCTTGTATCAGAATAGGCCAGGGCTTCAGCCAGAAGAGTATTTATGAGAAATAGGCCACCCCCATATTACTGTAAACTGCTATATTACTGTAACCAGTGTTGGCTGGTTCCATATGAAGACCATTAGCATTGACATTGAAGGGACTCCGGCTTCCAGGAATAGACACACCAGCCCCTAAATCTTTGTCAGCACATAATAAACACACACGCAAATCATTCTCATAGAAATTCAGCCATGTGTGCAGGTATACATGCTCATAAACATGTGTGCACGCGTGTACACACACACACACAGCCTCTTGCTCTTCCAGTCTACACCTCGCTCTTTTTCCTGAAAACAAGCCGCAAACCCTCTTGAACACATGTGCACTGTACAATACAGTATCATCACATGCAAGTAATAAACATGCCCTCAGATGAGCAAAACAGAGGGCAGACATGAGCCAGGAGACTTTCCCAAATGCCCCACACTGCTGCATACAGATGATTCACAATATTCAAAATATGCATCCTTCAAAACAAATACTTTGAGTCGCGTGTGCTTCAGTTAACATGAAATAAATCAGTTCAAATGTGTCACATCCTGTTCTTTGAAAAGGGAAAAACATCTTCCATGGTCTCCCAAACCATATGAAGAAAATTTTTTGTATCCAATACATCCCGACTGAATCATCACGTAAAGAGGTGGATTAAAAAAAAAAAAAAAAGGTCACGTAGAGAGAGAGAGAGAGAGAGAGAGAGAGAGAGAGAGAGAGAGAGAGA
>VUQK01011683.1:10816-22434 GCA_015106715.1 Bujurquina vittata
AAGGGAAAAACATCTTCCATGGTCCCCCAAACCAAATGAAAAAAATATTTTTTAACCAAAAAAACCCGACGAATCAACACGTAAAGAGGTGGATTAAAAAAAAAAAAAAAGTCTCACTGTTTCAGGAAAGTTGCCACAGCCCATCTATGTGGCATTTTACTTACATGTTTGCTTGAAGGGGGTTCTCCAGGGGGTAGAGATCCAGGACTGAGGACAGGTGAGCTTGCAGGGCTGCAGAGCTCAGGGAAAGGGTTGGGGATGGCCGGGAGAGATGATGTCCTCAGCTGCTGCTCCTGCTCCTGCAATCTCCTGAAAAAAGGAAGGCGGACAAAGACATACAAAGTGGTTTGCTGGACAGAACATGTCTTTTGGTATAAGCTTGAGTTTGCTAATTATTCTGGCAAAAACATTAACTTTCGTCCAAGTCCGTGACCTGGAACGGCCTCTTAAAAGCAAACTTTAAAACCGAGCTGCTGACAGCTGTGAAATATGTGCTGGAGAGACAGCTAGAATTTAATAAAGCACTGCTGTACAGTATTCAGGCTCATGCTTGTTTCTGTCTGATCTGCCCATAATGAACAGTCTTGAAGCAAGTGGAAATCATAGAGCCACCCCCCAGCCAGCTAATTTTTTGCAATATTTATAGCACATCAATAATGAATCAAGAAATCATTTTAAAGCAGTTGTTATTTTAATTTGACACATGCAGCGCGAGACTCAAATGATTATTTGACAGCCAATCAAACTTTTCAGTATTTTCTTTTTTTAAATGGGCAAATCCGTTTGTGGAATTCCAGCTCTTAACTTAAAAAAGAAAAAGAAAAAAAAGATTCTTCTTAGTCTTCGTTTCTCTTCCTCTGTCAAGCTCTCTCGCTCTGAAGAACCCAGTGAGTTCAAAAGGGAGCAGGCCTTTTGATGTCGTCCCATCTGAGCTCGAGAACAGGGTTATCTAGAGGTCAGTCCTGAATAATAAGAACTTCAGGGCCTGCGTCTGTGTGTTTGAAAAGGAGAGCTCATAAGACAGAATACTCCATTACTTGATGATCCCTCCTGTGTTATTGTCATGTCGTCCAAAGGCGAGTAATGGGAGCTGACACCAGCTCTGCACCGTATGCATGCGGCTATACTTCCATTCCCCGAGTGTGCATGAGTGCAGCCTTGAGGAGGATATGGGTTAGCACGGTTTAATTTGAAAGAGACATATGCACATGGTACTTAAATAAATGAGAATCTTCTTCTCGCCTGTGCAGGCTGATGTAAAGGAGGAGTGAAAAGGAGGAACAGGTCATTCAGGGGTTACAGATTGGGAGAGAAGAGGAAGCGTTATGCTCAATTATCGAGAGGGTGTGGAGGGATGATGGTATACAGTGAAAAATTTCTTTTGAAATCTGAAGAGAGAAAAGGGTTTGAACTCTTACTGTGCGGCTATGCATACGGCAAGCGCATAATGCGAGGCTGAAAGACGTTTGAGAGGGACGTTTACTGCCACATTTTTGTTGGTGTGTGCACACAAACACAATTAGAGTATAGTTTCTTTAACTCATTTTATTTTTTTTTGGTTTGTTTTTGATGAATGCACACAGGTAGTGAGGAATAATTAACTGAATGATTTGATAAATTGTCAATAAAATACCCAAAGATGGTGCAACATTTCCTAAAACCAAATGTGAGTTCAAATTAAATGATGGCCTGAGCTCAAAACCATCATTACTCAACTTGTACTGGTAATTGCAGAAGGCCCTCAGTTCATCCACTCTCTATCAAGCAATTTTAGCTCCCTTCACCCCCCCCCCAAATCAAATTTCTGCCTAAACAGCAGGTGTTTCTACTCTTACTGTGGAAAACCAAATATTCAGAGCAGTCTGAACCCTGAGCTTTTGGCTTATGAGGTCAGCGTCATTGTAATCCTAAGTATATCTGAAACTTTGTCCATGCATGATATAAAAATAAGGAAAAGCATTATTTTATATATATTTTTATATATATATTTCCTCCCACCCATGTTTTAAAACATACAATTTAAATTACTATCATAGAAGATGAATAAAAACAAACTCTCATAACCAGACGAGATAAAGGAAATTAAGCAGCTACCTGACAGCATTGATGTGCATTGGCTGTGACCGCCGGAGGCCAGTTTGAGGCGAGTCCACAGACGAAGAGGACGAAGCGGGCGGCTCTGGGGAGACGTGGCTTATCCCGTGTGAGTGCTGTCCCTGCCGTGGTTGGTTGTGTTGATGTGTGTGATGATGATGTGATATAGAGGTCTGTCCGTTGTGCAGCAGAGGGATCGACTCAGTCTGTTGACCACTGCATGAGGAGTACAGGCTCTCCAATGAAGAGTCCATATCATTCACCAGGGCCTCTAAGTCGACATCATCCTCTGAAAGACACGGGTAGAACAAATCAGTGAGGTAGTCCTCCAATGTGCAAGTTGAACCCTTGAGTTGTGAGTGTGTGAACGTTAGGTTAGTGCGGTCGGCGCAGGTTTGAGTCCCAACCTGTTGCTATTTACCGCGTGTCGTGCCCGTTTCGCCTCCCGCTTTCCTGCCTCTCTCCACTGCCGAAAACTGTCAATAAAAGCCGTGAAAAGTCCCAAAAAAAATCTAAAAAAAAAAAAAAAAAAAAACAAAAAGAAAAAAAAAAATGAAAAACCAAAAGAGTACCCAACTCAGTCCCCACAGATTGCCATGTTAAAATGACCAACTTTAGCATGTTCATGATCTGATACAAAGAAAGAAAAGCTTTTGTCCTCTATGCAGTTTTCTGCTCATGGGATAGGTGACTGATATGTGTCCCAACACAGGTAGCTGGAGCCAATCGATGTGTGCTCTGCTGAGTTTCTGCTGTTGCCTTTTTTGAAGCATTTTAATGGAATTATATTCAAAATATAAATTGCCCTGCTGTAAGGTACTGCCTGTTCAACAAGTCTGTGCTTTAGTTTTGGTGAGAGAAATTCATGACATACAGATTATGCTTCAGACAGAACAACTGAAATGCTGAATGAATAGGGTTTTTTCCTTAAACAGTAGTGGAGTCCCAGAATAAAATTATAAAATTAACATAAGTTCTCTTTAAATTAAACAAAAAAAGTCAAAAACAACTGTGAACTGCAGCTCTGCTTTCAAATGTGTTAAAACACAATAAAGAGGTGAAGTCCCTGCATATTCAAAGAGCTTCTCTTTCCATCTCAGTTCCTCATTTCATTGTGGCCTGGATTTGAACTTTTGCACCAACTTAATACAGTACTACAAAAAAAATAAAAAATAAAAAAATAAACAGTGCACAACAGCCCACGCAGACACGTGCACAGATTTGTAACCAGTTTTACCAGAGTGCTCAATCAGCAAGAATATCTTAATATCTTGACTACATACACTATACTGGCCCTGTGAGCCAAATCTCCAGGGAGATCAGGTACAAGCAGAAACCTGCCCGTGGTACTTTTAAACTCTAACCGTTGGGGTTCAGTGTAAAGGCACCACACTGCAAGCATCTGCTCTACATTCACGGCAGATTTCAAACACTCAGCTTTTAAATGTCTTTAAAAGAAAGACGTGAAATTCTTCTCAGAAGAAGTGTCTATCTTCAAAGTCCTCACGAAAACCTCTAGACACATTTAAATTCATGAAGTGAATTTTTCAACCGTCTCCAGGAGCATGTTTTATCAAAGCCCGGCATGAGCTCAGCTGAAGGGAAACTCATCTAATTGCTTCATGCTGTGAAAGTTTTAGCATCTGGGTAAACTGGCAGCCTAACTTTGCTCTTTTTAAATTACAATCTGCAGCGGTGACTCGTCTTGTGATTAATAATTCCTCATATATATATATATATATATATATAAAAAAATGTATCCCATGAATTTATCATTAAATCTCTATGCAGAGATCTCAGAAATGTGCTGTTGCACAAATGCAAACCACTAGGGGGAGACAAACTAATTGGATAAGGAAAGGGACCAAGACGCCTGGAACCCCAAGCAAATACTGGAAAACTATATTAAATTAGTGTCTCTGTAACAGTTCATTAAGACTTTTGGGGATTGGGCTGAGCTGAGATTGTTAGTTCTCCATTCAGCAGTGAAGATACTCTAACAAGATACATATATACATATATATATACACGTAAATAAATAAATAGATAATCAGTAACTAATAGTGACCGATCAATGATTTGCACAATTATGACTGAGGACTGTTTTGTCTTCATTATGACATCAGAGGTGCACCATTTGTTATTTTTATTAAGATCTGACCAAAAAGTCAAAATGAAATAGAAAAGATTAACAGGGATATTTTGTGTGCGTTTGGCTAACACCACCCTCTTCAGCGCGTACAAAACCTGAATCTATACCCAGTACATCCGGTGAAAATTATTGATTGAATAAATGCACATTTAAAAGCAACATTTTAATTTTAAATCACATAGGCCTGCTGTCAGAATTCCAAATGTGTGCCTTATGCCTCACGTAGTGTCCCTGCAGCTCAGAGCGCAGTACACCTGACAGCTGGATCATGCAAGTGTCATCCTGCAGGTAAAAGTCCCACTGCTCAGCAGAAACCTGACACTGGAAAACAGTAATCTGATTGATGCAGTTTTAAAAGCACTGGCCTCAAAGTGAGCCCCACAGTCAGCCAAGGGTTCATTTTCTTGTGGAAATACGCAAGTTGTTTTTTTTCATCCCAGGGAGAAAAAGAAAAGTTCCATAGGGAACAACAAGAGGAGGAGTCACAGCTTAGCAGGCAATATGCAAATATCTATATGCAAAGGTATGGCTCTGCATCCTCTTTAGTTGCCTGCCAAAACTTTGCAGACCTTTTGCTTAAAATATGTCAGGTAGGTGTACCACAAGTGTCTGAATTGCTGGCCCTTAATCTGTAGGTATTAATAGTGACAGGTAAGCTAGAGCAGCTACTTATAGATAGCCTAGAAAGCTAAAGAGCTATATGCCACAGGATACAGGGTGCATGAGAGGCTAAACAAGACTAAGGACAGAGCAACACACTTGTAACAGAACAGAGCAACATGGCCTGTATGCTGCAGCTGTGGTTTGAACACACACACACACACAAACTAATGTTTACAAACTATAAACTAAAATCAAAAGCAAATCCAAATTTAAAAAAAAATAGTTTTTACCCTGAACACATCAAATGCTCATCCATTATTCTCCCAAGATAAGACACGCACCCCTCAAGCTAGGGAGAGAAACTCAGTTTCCTCTCAAATCTGACCTAGTTTGGCCTCTGGGGACGACTGGAAAAATGTCTGCATACAAAGAAACAACACCCATAAACTCTTGCAAGGATGCAGGATTTGTGCGTCATTATCAGTCATACGATCGCAATCACCAATGCATGTCACAATCGCGCAAACAAAGATGCGTCATGCTCCGTGGTGTGAGGCAGACAGATTGATGACACAGACAGCATGCAGGCTGGCACGCACACATGCACAGGATTTAAACCTCTCGGACTGAGAAGCGACTTATCATTGTTCACTGTTTGACAGAGTCCAGAATACAGAAGCTAAGCCTGATATTTGCCTTTGGCGAGCACAAGAGACCTCTGCCACAAACCTCTGCATCTATGCTCGCATACATGTTCTCACCTTATTGAATTCATTATATTACAACACAGTGAAAGACATTCAGCAGCTGCTGCATTTCTACTTCACCATGTGCAAAGTTGACATAGCAAAACAGATGAAAAGAACCAACAGATAGCACGATTTATTTTAAAGCTGTATTCACCTAAGAGGGATCTCTGGTAAAATTCATGCAGCCCTGTTTGCAGGCTCTGAGGCGCCAACAGGGATCACACAACTAAATGGGTGGAAAACAAGATAGCCGTGGAGCTTTAATGAGAAGAGGCAGAAATTAGTCCTAATACTGAGCAGTAAATGGATATGTGCACAGGTAACAAATACCTCATTAGTTAATCCTTCCGCTAAATTAGTTCTTTAAGATGTGCGATTATCCTGAATCCCATCATCTTAAAGTCTGTGGATCGTGTAGAGGTGACGCGGTCACTCTGTTTTTGTTCTTCATTCGACAAATATTTCCCCATTCAACTGCACCATTGTCTACGCTGTTTTAGCCAGTTTTAACTTTCATATTTCATAAATATATCCAAGTAATGGCTTCGTTTATTCACAATACCCCTTCTATCCTTTATGTTTAATTAATTTATTTTTTAAGCTCAGCCTAAACTCCACTGTGGTGCTCAGTTCCAAATATAAATCCTCAATAGCTCCGAGATCAACACTGGCATTATTGTTCTCATTTACGGTACTCATCTTTTCACTACTCCCATGAGTGGAATTCATTCACTCCTCTTCTCTGACATCTTTACAGCCCTCCGTCCTCTTTATAGGACCTATAACAGGTTAAATTAGGGGTAAAAATAACCCAAGCACCCACTATTGTTTGAGCTACGCCAAATACAGTCAGACCTGATAATTATCAGCATAAAAGCTAGTTTGAATATTTTTGATCATTAGCGAGACAGACACGGACAAAATAAGGCTATTGTGATGTTGGTGGATACATATGGCTCTCCAGGAATGCAGTCTGTTCATCTTTTATTCATTCCCGCTAGTTAAAAAACAAAAAGGCACAGCAACCCTTGGAGAAAAAAAAAAAAGAGAAAAAAAGGGGAATGTATACATATACGGTACAGCAACTGAATACACACATTCCCTCTCTCTCACACACAAGCGCGCACACACAAAAGACATACTAGGGGGAAAAACAGCTTCTGAATACAAGCCCAGTAGAGGGGTTTACATTCAAAGAGATCAGGGGGAATACAGACAGAGCAAGTCTAAACTGTAAAGCGTGGCTCTGCACTGGGGAGTACAATACCTCTGGTGACAACACCCACTGAGGGCCAAGCCTCCCGATCTGGAGGGAGAGTGTGGGAGGGTCAGAGGGAAACGGGAGGAGAGGAGGAGGGAGAATGGACTGAATTGAAAGGAAAGAAAAGACGGCAGTAAACAGAGGGTCAGAAACGTATCTGAGTGGGAGCTGTGAGTAAAGGAGAGAATGGGTGAAATGATGCAGGTTTAACTTCACTTTTGTGAAGACCAAAAGTTTAAAAACTGCTAGCTGTGTGGTTCTTGGCTAGAACGATGGACATGTGTCAGCTGGTTGACCATCCTGAGAAATGCTTCAATATTGTAAGACTGCTGTCAGTTATAGTATTGCGCCCCTTGCTATACTCTACACTATAATGTTTTCTCACATTTAACCATCTCCAAAACATCCTTCCAATGTTTGGGGTATTTTTTTAGTATTCATGCTCATTCTTTTGCCGCATGCCTGCATTCAAATGCTGTGCAGCTGCCACTGCTGTAGCTGCTGCTAAAAGCCAGCCTCCACCCATTGGCTAGCTTCCCCTTAAGTGAGAAGTTAGTGTTGCCACTCCCCTGCTGGGATGACCCTGACATTTCTCTGTGGGAAGCCAAAGGGTCAGAGCCTAGGCATAATATATACATGACATAATAATTAATTTCACATGAGCTGGATGAAATGATGTTAGTTGCTGTTTAATTAAGTAACGTGTGTGTGTGTGTGTGTGTGTGTGTGTGTGTGTGTGTGTGTGCGCGCGCGTCTGCGCACCTCTTTCATGCCACGCTCTCCTTATAAAAAAGGCATAACTGGAATAACTGGAGGAGGTAGGACCTTCGTTTCCAGCTCGAGATCTTGACTGGTTGACCCCCTCAAGAGCCACGCCATCAGATTACTGAACTGCATTGGTAGCATTGATGGGATTTGTTGCCTAGCAGCTGCATGCCCATCTAAGACATGCCCCCTCCCAGGCCCTGGCTCCCCAGGAACAATGGTCACCATCCATGTTTACCAGCGAGGGCCTGGGGCACGATGGTGGAGTTTCGCACAGCCCCGTACTTACATAAAGCTTCTGAGCTCAACTCTCAAAGAGACGTGTGATTGAAACATTTTACACTCGTGACAGATGCAGTGATTGCTGGCATTTTGCCACACTGACTAGATGCACAGCAGTGTAATATGATTGGCTTTTTACTTCAATATTCAAGCTGTCCAATAAATTCATATACTGCATCACCTGAACCGAATGTGACTGCCTCGCCTCAGACTACATGACATCCAAAGCTACCGGCCAATTAGAGTACTAAATAAAACTCACGTAGTCGCATTCAGATGATTTCATCTTGCAGTTGGCAAAGTTTATGGCACTCTACAAATCTGACTGACTGCACTGGCATCTTAAGAGCTTAGTTTTGTCATAAATTCAAAATGTAAGCCGCTTTTAAGGATCCAAGCTATTACTTTGCTCCACACGTCTTTTTTTTGTCTTCATAAGGACAGGACATTGTCCGGACATGATATGCTTTCAAAGTACGAGATAACAGCAAAGAACTCAGATTGCAAAGATGCTGATTTTCTTCAATTGTGAAAGATGCACCAAAAAAACCAAAACACAGCATCTGTGAGAGAGATGTCTCATGTGATGTGCTAAGGCACTGGACAATGCGTTCATGTCAATTTACTAGTTACTCATTTAGACTAAGTTAAGCTGTGCAAAACATTCAACTCCACAGTAAATTCATTATAATATAATGTGGTTTAGTACAGCTGCATGTTCTTGAAATCAAATATTGGCTTGTAAATGATTGGATGAGCAGCCATGTTCCAACAAAGCCGTCCTGTTCCTTGAATCATTTATAGGCTTATGATTCATAGGCCTGTCCTTTTAGAGAAAAATGCTGCAAGTGAATAGTGGTTGGAAAACAAGCTTAACAATGTCAGCAAATGTAATCACTGGACTAAAAATCCAGGAGGTACATGGGCTGAAGTCAAAGTCACTAATCAGCGGATACTGTAAGTGTTAAACACGCTTGAACTGGTTTCTTACCGTAATTTGTCACTCAGTGGATGAAACATAAAATAAGAGTGACACAAAGATGAAGGCTATCTGGAGGAGAAAATATATAAATAAATAGAAAAACGATAAAATAAAATCTGGGAATCCACTGGCGATATTCAGAGTGCGTAAACAAACATTTTGCCTAGTGAAACTCATCTCAATTCATCTGCCTCTCCGGTCCTGAGTTCCCTCTATCCCAGATGATCCTGAAAAATGACAATGTAATTTCTGCTCCATTTATTTCCCATGCCAGCGACAAGCGTTCTAATTCACTGGTTGAGTCTTCACAGACTCCCCACCCTTACCTCCCATGCTGAGCCAATATTGTGTTTAAATCTCATGCTCCGATTGTCATGGACGAACCCTGTATGGCACAATTACATAGACAGAATAATTATAATAGCACCCTGCGTCCATGCACATCATCCTTTGAACAGCTCAAGTGTTGACAGCGGAAGAGACCCAAATATATATATATATTACACCCCTCAAACCACCCCTGCAGAAGATAATTAAGAGACACACACACGCAAACACAGGGCAGCAGAACTTTTTTTTTTTAAATTCTATTTTCTATGAGAACAAACTAGGGACACCTATTACGTTTATGTTTTAAATAGCATGTAGTTTCATATCACAAGTCCCACAACACGCTGGAGATTACAACACGTTAACTGTGCAAACAAACACACATACAGACACACAAAAGACCAACCTTGATGGTTAGGAGAACTCTGATTGGTTGGTTGCTGGAATCTCGGACCAATGAGGTCAGTCTGTCTGTGATTGGAAGATCGGTCTATATTTTCCTGCTGAGGGAGAGAGAAGCAAGAAGAAAGAAAGAAAAAGAAAGAAAAAAAACTCATGTCATCCCACTGAGAACTTTGTTACAGTAGCCGAACTAAAAATACGCCAACAATCATTAAAAACAAGAATAAAATTAAAATGACCAAAACCTTTCCCCCTTTGAATGTCAAATTAATACAATTTTGTGTTTTGTTTTTAAATGAAACAAATCCCGTTGAATCGCGAATGCTGTTGATCACCGTAAAGAACCAGGGCGCAGGAATTAGTGGCATCTGCCTTTGAGGCTGAAAACTGCAACCAGCTCCATATCCCTCACTCGGATTTCCTCTTCCAAGTGTCTAGAGGAATCTCCAGTGGCCATCACTTCCATGTGAAAACATAAGACCAGGCACTCTCTAGTGCCAGTGTTAGGGTTGTGTAATCTGGTCTACTGTAGAAACAAGCGGACCCCGTAGCAAAAACAGCCATTCACAGAATATATAAATGCAAACATAATTTTGAACACTAAATTCCATTTATGTAAATTTTCCCATTTTAAAACTAAAACTATAACTAAGATGAACCAATTTAGCGGTAACAAAAGCGAAGCTAACTTAATCTGTACTCGTCCTACAGTGTGCGTGTGAAACACATACAACATAAACAGTGTGTGCACATGATCAGGTGTGTATCAGAGCGCAGATGAAAACTACTTAAGACACCACTCATGCACAGTGTCCTCATTTCCCTTTTGTTATGCTGACTTAAAAGATTCCAGTCAGGACAAACTGTCCAAAAAGGAAAGGAAAAAAAAGTAGGAGTAACTGTTTATATATGTGCAAACATATTTGACAGATTTGTTTCTGGAACTTACAGCAATAGCAACTTATCATTTGTCTGTGTCCCGCACAGGACCTAACAGCAGGAGTGGGAACAGGACGTTCTGGGCGGACTACTGTGTTCAGAAAAACATCTCTACTGACTGCGAGCGCAGAAGACTTCCTCTGATGCTGTAATAAAAGCTGCTACAGTAACTTGTCTCATTTGGAGTAGAGAGACAATGCAGGCAGGCAGAACTAGATTATTTTACAAGAGTTTGTTTTTGTTTGCCCCCACCACCACCACTACTGTAATGGATGCTTTGTGCCCCACATTTGAGTAAAGTCAAAAGCATCCCAAGTAGCCGCCTTTTACTAATGCATTTCGAAGGTTTTAGGTGAATCTCATTAAATTTATCTCCTTGCAGCACAGTGCCGGATCACATCCACACATTTAATCTTTATCTTGTTACATAAATGTGAGACTAGCAGTGATTCCTCAACCCCACTGACTACAATGTTGACACTGAGACAAAAGAAGAATCTTTATTTTCTACAAAATAAATAAATTAATACACAAAAAATGTCTGGGAGCCCAACATTTTTTGCTTTTAGTCTTATAGAACTTGTAACATCTAAGGTAACGCCACTAATCAGACCTGATGAGCAGTTCAAAGAGAAATGACTCACTGTGAGTGTAAAGCTTCAAGCGCAGTAGAATTCACCGTGTTGTCTCCGTAATTCAAAATAAGGGTTCTGCTAAACTGAATTCGTGCAAGATTTTAACTGTGGCCGTCAGCAGGAGGAAAAAAAAAAAGTTATTTCTCACTGTTATATATGCCCTGCACATTATCCGCTTTGTCCACCACTGCCACCCCCAACCGCTCTTCTATCCCAACTAACCCAACCGCATCCAATCATTAAGCTGCATTGTTCCGTCTTTTAAAGTCTTAAATTCAAGCGATATTTGTATTTTTTTATTTTTATTTTTTAAAACAAAAAAAAAACAAACAAAAAGGAGATTTGGGCTCTTAATGGGACTAACCTGCTTTGGGATTAAGGGGAAAAAAAAAAAAAAAAAAAAAAAAAAAAAACCAACCCACAC
>VUQK01011690.1:9548-26191 GCA_015106715.1 Bujurquina vittata
GACGATTTGTTTTTTGTTAATTACTGTTATTGGGAAGATTGGGCCCTTTGGGTTTTTTTTTTTTTTTTTGGTTGCATGGGATATGTCAAGGAATGAACAGTGACTTAGCAGCTGAGGATCTCCCAAACTCACTCGATTCACTCATCGCTATGTGTATCAGGATAGATGAATACATTTCGGGGGCATTGGCGTTCTGGAAACTACAACTCTCAGGGATCATCATGGAGCCAAAAAACAGAGCCCGGCAATAAAGGTGGAGATTCTGGCAGGCAAATCAATAATGACTCTTCCCTAGCAAGATTACTTCTAGCTACCAAGATTACCTTCCAGTCAATGTTTTGCTCTCTTCAGGCCCTGATGGACTTTCAAGCAGAACAAAGCTTTTTAGATCAGAGTGTCACTGAGGAACTAAATCTTCCGCTGGAGCGGCTGCCTGAGCCCCTCAAGGTTTCAACCCTGGATGGATCCCATCTACCGGATAACAGTCACAGAACTCTCCCAGTCTCTCTCTCTCTCGCCCTCAGGTAATCACACAGAACAAATTCAGTTCTTCCTGTTCAAAGCTCCTTTCACACCTCTGGTTCTTGGTCATCCCTGGCTCAGTAAACTTAACCCCAACATTAACTGGAAGCACAATAGTGTTTCAGGATGGAGCTTATTTTGTTATCAACATCGTCTGAAATCTGCTAGACCTTCAATAAAATCTGTTCCATCTTCAAAGCAATCCAAACCTCCTGATTTGCCATCTGTCCCAGATGTCTATCTCGATTTAGCTAACATTTTTCTTAAATCTCTGGCCTTATCCCTCCCACCACACCATCATATGACTATGCCATAATAACCATGACAATTACCATTACCTGGTGCTCTTCTACCCACTAAAGAGGAGCTCAGATCAGAAGTACCTGACTTCCTGGTATGACACAAATGTGCAGCTTAAATAAATAACTCATAAGTTGGAGAAATGGCATCTCGCAAATTTAGAATGGAAAGAGTTTGTTCTATTAAAAAGTGCTCCTGAAAACTAGGACATCTTACTATTCATCACTGAAGAAAATACCAATAACCCCAGGTTTCTTTTCAGCACTGTAGCCAGGCTGACAGAAGCAGAGCTCTGTTGAGCCTAGTATTTCTTTATATTTTCTAGTAATGACTTCATGAATTTCAAAAATTTTAACCATAAGAAAAAAAAATATTTATAACAAAGTCGTATCTTTATGTTCAGCTACTTTCAGTACTGCTTATAAATAGATTCTTGCTCTCTGATTGACATGCCATAAGCACCATAACATAAACAGTGAACTTTTTAAGAGGCAAAGGTTTAAAACATCGTCAGTTTCAGTCTTTTCTGGAGGAAATACCTTCTGAGTTTGGAGATGTGCCTTATCACACAGATGCAATGAAATCTGAACTTCATGAAAAATAAAGTAACAGTCTCAGCAGGGCTCCGGGATTAACGGTGGCTGTGTGAGTCGGATGTCTCTGTGTACATGCATGCATGTATGTATATATGTGTGTCACTCGTGAACAAGACCCAGAGACACTTGAACTCCTCCACTTGGGGCAGGAACTTGTCCCTGAGCAGAAGAGGGCAATCCACCTTTTTCTGGCTGAGGACCATGGCCTCAGACTTAGAGGTGCTGAATCTCAAGCCAGCGGCTTCACATCCGGCTGTGAACCATACTAATGTGAGCTGGAGCCCACCACCCGATGAAGGCAACAGGGCCGCATTATCCGCAAAAAGCAGAGACGATGCTCTTAGGCCACCATAAAGAAGCCTCCCGCCACCTGGCTACGCCTAGATATTCTGTCCATAAAAATTATAAACAGAATCTGTGACAAAGGGCAGCCCTGGCAGAGTCCAACACCCACAGGAAACGAGTCCGACTTATTACCGGCTATACGGGCCAGACACCCCATAGTCCCACCGGACCTCCTACAGGATACCCCGAGGGACATGGTTGAATGCCTTCTCCAGGTCAACAAAGCACATGTAGAGTGGTTGGGCAAAGTCCCACACACACTTGAATAACCTTGATAAAGAGCTGGTCCAGCGTTTCGCGGCTAGGACAAAAACCACATTGTTCCTCCTGAACCCGAGGTTCGACTAACGGGCGGACCCTCCTTTCCAGCACCCTGACATAGACCTTACCAGGGAGGTTGAGGGGTGTGATCCCATGAAACTTTTAGCACACCCTCCGGTCTCCCTTCTTAAAGATGGGACCCACCACCCCGGTCTGCCAATCCAGTGGCACTGCTCCAGATCTCCACGTGATGTTGCAGAGGCGTCTCAACCTACAACATCCAGAGCCTTCAGGAACTCATGGCGAATCTTGTCCACCCCAGGGGGCCTGCCACCAAGGAGTTGTTTAACCACCTCAGTGACTTCGCCGCCGGTGGTGGGCAAGTCATGCCCAAACTCTGCTTCCACTACAGAAGATGTGTCAGTGGGATTAAGGAGGTTTTAAAAGTGTTCCTTCCAACATCCAACTATAGCCTCAGTTGAAGTCAGCAGCACGCCACCCGCACTATAAACCGTGTGCGTGGAGCACTTTCCCCTCCTAACACGCCTGACGGTTTGCCAGAATTGCTTCGATGCCGTCCGAAAGTCTTTTTCCATAGCCTCACCGGACCCCTCCCACAGTTTTTGCTTCAGCCACTGCCCGAGCTGTGTTCCACTTGGCCATGCCGATACCTGTCAGCTGCCTCCGGAGTCCCACAGGCTAATCAAGCCTGATAAGACTCCTTTTTTCAGCTTAATGGCTCCCTTCACCTCTGGTGACCACCATCTGGTTTGGGGGTTGCCACCGCAACAGGCACCAAACACCTTACAGCCACAGCTCTGAGCAGCAGCCTCAACAATGGATGTATGGAACATGGTCCATTTGGACTCAGTGTCCTCAACCTCCCTCGGAATGCTGTTAAAGTCCTGCCAGAGGTGGGAGCTTGTTCCAATAACTTTAAATAATTCTGTGTAAATATGTAACCAATTTTTTTTTTGTTGCCAATTTGGATACCTAGATATTTAAAACCATTATTGCACCATTTCAATGCGTTAGTGAAAGCTCTAATACTGTTGTCCTGTAAGGTTAAAGGCAAAACCTTACTTTTGGTGTCATTTAATTTATACCCTGAGGCTGCACTATACGCTTTAAGACTTTCCAATAGAGAAGGGATTGATATATGTGGATTGGTGATATATAACAGATGATCATCTGCATATCGCAAAAGTTTATGTTCATTTATACCAAATTTGATTCTAGTTATGTGGGTGTTGGAGCAGATGGCAGTGGCTAAAGGTTCAATTGCCAGTTCAAATAGCAGCGGGGAGCTAGGGCAGCCCTGTCTGCACACTCTAAACCAGGAAAAAGTGAAAAAGACAGAACATCATTTGTGGCATTGAGAGCATTAAATGTTTTAATGTACTGAGTAAATTTTACTCCAAAGCCCATGTCTTCTAGCATTTGAAAGAGCAAACTTGGTTCAGTCCTGTCAAATGTTTTGTTTGCATCCATGGAAATTATTAACATAGGGATTTTTTCAACAGTTTTCAATCTACCACAAGTGTCTGTTTGACTTTTAAAAAAATAATGCTAGAAAAACTAGGTTAAAACTCACTTTTTTAAAATCCAGCTTTGCACAGTGTTAAATTAGTCTGTTTCTGACTAGATGTCTATAGGGTGAATTAGCCTTAATAAATTGGAAGTAATAGTCACTATTCTCAGTAGTTGATACCCGACATACTAGTCTGGTAGCCTAATTGTTAGGATTTTGACAAATGCCCAGTGCCATTCAGGATTGTAGTAAATGTTTTGCAGCCACCTAGAACCAGATGGAGCTGCAGCCCTGAGTTTAAAAAAAATGCCTCAACTCTGTTAATCGTGGCCTGATATTTTTATTAGGGTCTAATATTTTTAGTTATTTTCTACGTTTTACAATGTAGCCCAAGCACACCTCCCGAGAACCTTCTGTGTATTTCTGGCTATTTCCCCCAAGTTTGAGCAAAGAAGGGAAAAGACTAGAGGGGCAAATGAGTTTGCACCTTAAAAATAAACTGACAACAACAAAGTAAAATCCAGGAGGGAAAACAATCCAAGCATTTTATGTTTGTCGGCTAGCTGGCTCTGCATATAAAACACCGGGAGAAACACATTTTCATATAGTTTCTTTGTTTTCTACTTGGAGTATAATGTGCAGTGTTCATAATGTGCAGTATTCATAATGTGCGGTGCCACGCAATTAAGTGGCATTTAAAGTGCAATTCATTATCGTAGAATGTAATTAATGGTTTCAAACAGGAGTAAAATTTAACTTGATATCAGAGTGTCTTGGTTTTAGACTCATCCATTGTTTAGGTGGCTAAAATTAGTCACCAGGACCCCCTACATTGGACATTTATTTTCCCTGCTATGGCAGTTGCTAAGAGTAATATAGGCTAATATTGTCCATTAAAGTATACAGGGGGTGCATGGGCTGATCATTCCAACTGCTCTGGAAATCTCTTGTAAAAGAAAACAAAGAAACACAATGAATGTTCTATAGATTACTTTACTGCCAGGCTCCTCCCGTTAGTCAACAATTCAGAGACGAAAGATCAAGTTAAAAAAACAGCAAGGAGTGTAAAATAATTTTAATAAGTAGCAAATTATTTTTCCCCCTTTGTTTCCTGCCACATGTCATAGTTGTTTACCTTTTAGTTTAAGATATGCTGGAAAGCCAAGGTGCTTCTCTGGGATCAAAAAGATGGACTGCCTCAAAATGGAAGGGCCACTCATCCACTTTTTTTATAGCAATTCCTTTGTTTATAGTTGCACATTGGATAAAATATGTTTTGGCCATCAATTTAAGAATAGATGACTCTTGAAGATGAGTCACAGAGACAACTGTTTTTAACTCATCTTGTTTACTTTCTAGCTCTGTTGTGTCCTCAATAGCAGGATGCCACTCAGCACATCCATAAGAGTCTGATTGTATAGGCTTCTTTCTCACAGCATCTTCATCTTCTGCAAGTCCCCATGCTGAGCCAATTTTTAATGGCTTTCTCACACTATTCACTCTTTTTTTTTATAGCTGTATAAACAGAGAATAATATCCTGTTTCAAAGATTTTAGTTCCACTGAGTTCTTGGTCTTTGAAAGAGCAGGGATACTGCTGCAAAATCTGCTCGGCAATCTCTCACAGTTTTGCTCTCCCGGGTTGTATGTAGTCGTTACATCATCAATTACAATATGAACAAGTTCCTTTCTCTCAGTCTTTGGTCTTTTCTTTTCACTTAAGGCAAGCATGAGGTTGACATTTTATGCCATTGTACAGCATATGCCTCACGTGGTGGGGAACACTACATGGAACCAGGGGTCAGAGGTGGCATTTAGAATAGAATAGAATAGAATAGAATGCCTTTATTGTCATTAGACAGGATTATACAGGATTTAAAATGAGATTAGAGATTTGGGGCTGATGGTCATTCTGTGGCAATGCTGTTAAAGTGGGGTCCAATCCATCTGGCTGCACTATGAAAGACATACATTATTATTTTAATGTCATTTACACACATGAGCAGTAGTGATAGGTTCAGATCATTTTATAAAACAAGGAACAAATGCACAACTCTCATTTTACTTGCAATGAAGCCGTCCTCTGCTTCCCTCAGAACATAAAGGAAGGATCTTCCCCCAAGCCAATGCCTTTTATTCAAACATGCATATAATAAAAATCACGTGAGGCCATAAACCTCCAGTTACAGCAAACAGTCAGCAACATTCTTATTGTTTACCATATCTGGATGTCTGCTTACCTGTATGCTCATGGCGTGTGTGACTTACTGTACATGTGTGCACGTTCTTGTATCTTTGCGCTGTGGGGGATGTGTTTGTGTGTGTGTGTGTGTGTGTGTGTGTGTGTGTGTGTGTGTGTGTGTGTGTCGGGTATGTGAACAGGATTGCAGTTCCTTTGAAAGCTCCTTTAAAGGTATCACAAACATCCCCATCAGAATAAAAGAAACAACAGCACAATATACAAAACAACTTATGAAAACATTAGATATGATAACTCATAGGAAACTAAAATGAAAGTTCATACTGTAATTCCAACAAGTAGCAATATTGGACGACTATTTGTTAGTGCTAATAGTCACACCCAATTTCTAATTGTGGTAATAGCAATTTAAATAGTGAACTGCTGAAATTCTTAGCCAGGTGCAACAGCACCTCAGCCAAGTGCAGTGCCAGGTTATCACCCACTGGCTAGAACCCTGGATGTTGACTAAAATCTCCAAGGTATGTTTCCAGCACGTTCCTGAATCTGTGCCATGAAGAATTAAAGCAGCTCAGAAGGCAACATCTGAAATCTTGAATTAATCTTTAACACCAAATGGGTTGCAGAATTCAATCTGAGATCCTCTACACCGTTTACTCCAATCACCTCCAGTCGAGCCATGAGCGAGTCCATGAGATCCATAGTGGCATACTTAATTGGGAGGAGGAATCTTGTACTTTTGTGGTAAAAAGAAAGTGGAGAATAATCACTGAGCTTGTCAATATTTTTGAAAATGAGCTCCATCTCCATTCCTGTTTACGTTGTACACCTCAGATTTTTCAGATTTTCTGTACAACAGTGAAACATGCCACCTGCAGAGGTTCTCTGACACTGCAGTGGTAAGGCGTATTAAGTGTGGACAGGAGTCGGAGTACAGAGAGCTGGTGAGGAACTTTGTGGAGTGGTCCAGCAGAAATCACCTCCTTCTCAATGTCAGCAAGACAAAAGAGATGGTAGTCGACTTCCGGAGGATTAAAACTGAAACTTAGCCTATTAACATCTTGGGAGAGGACATGGAAACGGTGGACAGCTACAGGTACCTGTGCGTTCACCTGAATGACAGACTGGACTGGAGGGCCAACAGCGATGCTGTGTATAGAAAATGGATAAACAGACTCTACTTTATAAGGAAGCTCAGATCCTTTAGTGTGTGCAGCAAGATGTTGGAGATTTTCTACCAGTCTGTGATAGCAAGTGCCATCTACTTTGCTATTGTCTGCTGGGGGGGGGGCATCAGAGCCAGAGATGCCAGCAGAATCAACAAACTGATTCGCAAAGCTGGAACCATCATTGGGCAGAATTTGGAGACATTTGAATCAGTGAGGGACAGTAGGTCACTGAAATAAACTGCTCTACTGCTGAGACAGCAGAGCTCCTTCTCCCTCAGACTCATTCAACCTCGCAGCCATATAGAACGCTTCAGGAAATCATTCCTACCGTTCTCCATAAAACTGTTTAATAACTCCTCTTTCTGTGACAGCTGAACACATCTGTCAGGACATAAGAGCCCACACTCAATTTTTGTATTTATCCTCTTGCCTCTGTTTTCTGAATTCTTTTGTACATACTCTTATTTATTTATTGTGCATATATTACATTTTATTTTATTTTATTTCATTTTTTAAAATTTATTTTATCAATGCAGGTTGCACTACTCTCTGTACGTAATATGTCTTTATGTCTTAACTATTTTGTATATGTATAGTTTAGTACTCATCGTTGGCACTCTCACTTTGTTGTTTAGTTACTGTAGATTGTATTTTTCTTGCTGTTGTTACAAGATAATTTCCCTTGGATGGTTAAAGTATCTATCTATCTATCTATCTATCTATCTATCTATCTATCTATCTATCTATCTATCTATCTATCTATCTATCTATCTATCTATCTATCTATCTATCTATCTATCTATCTATCTATCTATCTATTGGCACAGTGCAGGAGAGCAAACAGACTGACTGAGCCAATCAGCCCCCAGGATAAGGAACACAGTGCTGTAGTTGGTCACCTTTCATTTCATCAGCAAATAGAGGGCCATGTACAATCTCACGGCAAACTTGCACAAGCGGTGTAGTGGCATAGAGTACTGTCTTTCCATTGAGCAGAGTACACTTTAAATTTATAACCCCCCCCCCCCCATGATGGCCTGTGTCACTTGAACCAAGACATTCGTTTTAAATGATTTTCCTTCCTGTAAACCCCTTAACCCAATTTCCTTTGTTAAGAAAAGACAAAGGGAGGACAGTTGAAGATATGGGAGGAGGAAATTATGAGCAGAAATATGACTAAGGTGACGGAAGAAGCACAATTGTTGAGAAAAACGGGGGGGTGGGGTAGAAAAATATTACTGATTGTCTATTGCCTATTGTCATAGGCAAATTAACTAATTGTCTGTCTCACTTACATCTCCCACCCATACTTTGATTCATCATCAACACACAGTTCTCAGGCTTTACCTTTGGAACTGTAGTCCTAACACAATGCATCACTATAAATTAAAGGTTCATATTTCTTTAAAACCTCATTCTGTGTCAACAGCCCCCCCCCCATTACACCATGTAATGTGGTCAGTGATCAGTGTCAGTATATTTGCAGAGTCAGTGCTGATTAAAAGTTTGACAGCAGCTGTATTAACCCTCAGAACACACCCACCACCACCGCCCGTGATGACTTCTACAAAATACACTTAACAAAAATACACTTGGCAACACTTGTTAAGCTCTTTGATTATAAGTAATCCCTTATTTATTTAACCCTAGAAAAACTGTATATGGGACATTTGGCAATTATATTTGTTTGGCAAGCAGTTTATTTAATTTTGATTAGTTATAAAAATATGCATAATCAGTTCCTCAGGTTATGTCTTTCTCTGTATCTCAGAGTTAGATGGCTCTTACCCTCCATATGGCTATGCTGATCTGCCACTGGACACCCTGCCGCTAGACCCTGATCTCCATGAGCCCTACATTCCTGACATGACTTATGACCCAAGACAGGCCTACCCTGAGCCACTCTAACAGGTAATCACACAGGTGATGTTTGCTGTCTGTCCAAATGTAAGCATCAAAGTGAAAGCACACAGTTGCAAGTGGTAAGATTGAGACTTCCAGGGAGCAATATAAAGTCATCCATCCTTGACTATCACTTGGTCATGCTGCGACCAGGTGCTTAACTTAGGACATTTCTGTTTGAATGCAGATTAAATAATTGAGACCCATCACTTTATTACTGAGTGAATTAAAAAGAGCTGAGCCGAAGCAGTCAAAACACAGCTCAGTCTTTTCCCCTGGTTCCAGTCTATAGCCAGGCTATTTCAGCCATGTTCAGATGCTGATATGGGAGTTTCTATTAATCTTCTCATCCCAATTTAGATAAAGAAAATCAATAAGAAAAAGAGGACTGCACACTGATAATTTTTGGGGAAGTGTTATCATTTTTTTTTAGCTGTCACCACTGTTTTTTATGTAATGTGGTAATACAGATATTGTGATTTTTTTTGCACTATTCAAGCTCAGTTTATCATGCTTGATCATTTGCTCTTTTTTGTTGCAGGAAAAAAACAACATTGAAAGAAAAAGAGAGCACTTACAAATAACTGGAAGAAAGCCTGAGCATTGGATGGAAGTCTGGAGGTTCTGTGATCAAAACCTCCCTGCCCCTTTTTGAGCAGGGGGAAAGGAAATGCCATTTGGCAAACCAGAACTATTGAAATTGTTTGGTTACTAAAAAGATGTTTATTGTTGCTGTAAATTAAAATAAATATAACTTTGTTGCAATGTTTCACTGTGGGGTGAATGTGGAGAATACCTGATGTTTTGAGGCATTGTTACATGGGTAGCTTTTTTGAAACAATCAAATAGGTGAAAATGCCTTACACTGAAAGCTGAGACACGCAAGACAATCTCAGCTGTGAATATTTACCAAATATTTTGATCTGCAAAGATTTAATCTGTTAAATTTAATGATATGAATGCTAAAATGTAATGCAATTTCTGGCAATTTATTGGATTAGCCCCCCACACATGTATCTCATTAGAAAAAGGTAAGACATTCCATTAGCCTCTTATAATTGACCAGGATCCTTCTAGGGTAAGGGTTTGGTTCCATGCCTTTATAGGGAGCTTTCACCTATTTGGGATACCCAAATAAAAATCACATTACAAAATAACTGTTAGTTAAAAATGCACCTAAGAGACTTGAGATTTGAAAAGTAAAATCTTCTGTTTTCTGAAACTATGCCAGTTTAGCTTATATCGCGAATGCAACTCATTCCTAACCCTATCCCTAAGTGGTTCACTGGTGGCCTAAAGGATGTTTGGTGGTTAAATTATATATAACTATAACTCCAAATTGATTACTCACACCACAGCAACACTTCAAAATCTGAAGTCGTGTGAATACCCCAAATTTAAAAGAATACACTTTTCCCTTATTGGCATTATTGCTACCTGTGTATCCAAGCCTTATGCTGCTGTCCTATAGATGTCTTCTGTGTGTATTTGAAAAGTGAAAGGGTGTTCAAGTGTGGTTGTTGCATGGTAGTATATTGTGTGCTCACTGAAACAGTCCTCACCTTTACCAACTGCAAGAGAAAAAAAAGACATCTGGGTTTTACAAGCCATTTTGGATTATGCCAGCCATTTGAAAAACTTCTATGAACAACTGAATTACAAATCTAACCATGTCCCATCCTCCCTTTCAGTAAGTGGATATTCTGCTCAGATGACCACAGAAGTTACAGTACCTGCAAATCCTTTGATATCAGCATAAGACAACAGAGCTCACCATTACAAATTAATTTTGTACTAAAGGTTGTGCCCATTATTTCAATATGAAATTTGTCTGTAACTGTATGTCAGTGGTGAAGGGTGTGGAGGGAAAGGGGTGGGTGTGGAGGGAAAGGGGTGGGTGCAGAGGGGGCAGGGGTGTGAGGCTGAAAGTTTAATCAACAGAAGCATGAATGTCATAGTGATTTTGGGCTTTTAATTTTTTTCAACTATTCTTTTACCAGCTTGGAATGATTGTACAGGATAAACTTGGGATGCCTGTAGCTTAGGAGGTAAAGCAGATCATTTACTAATTGGAAGGTTGGTGGTTTGAGCCTTTGCTGCTCCAGTCTGTATGCCAAAGTACCCTTGGACAAGATACTGAACCCACGTCAGTTTTAATCTGAATGTGAATACTAGATAGAAAGCACTTAAGCATCTAAAAAAAGTGCTTTTGAGAATGAGGCATGTCGTATAAAGTGCTTTGAGTGTTCAAGTAGAGCAGAAACGTGCTATATACAAATCAGTTTATTTACCATCTTGAATGACTTTTAATAAGCAAAAGAAGTTTGAATTTATTTTGGATTGTCACTAAAGTACATATACTTCTTTCATTTGCCACATACAGGCTCAAATGTATGCATACAACCACTTACATCTTTTAATAAATTGGTGGTTTTTCTTTGACCGCATTCTCTGGACTGCCCAATACTCAGAAAAATGGAAAAGTCCAAGGAGCTCCATGAAGACCTAAGAAAGAGAACTGTAGATTTGCTAAGTTATGACAATCTCTTGGAGCCATTTCTAAACAACTGCTGATTTAAAAAAAAAAGACCATCAGTTCACACCTGTAAATATAACTACTATAAAAGGTATCTTGTTATTTCCAACATCTGGAAGAAGACCCAAATTGTCACCATGAGAGGAGTAGAAATTTGTTAGTATGTTCAGGAACAACCAAGGGACCACAAAGGCTGCCATGAACTGGAAACTACCGGAATACCAGTGTCAGAGTCCACAGTGAAGCGAGCTTTACATTACCATGGAAGTAGAGGGTGTTGACCCCATTCCAAAATCGACTCCTTGAAGTTCAACTGACATTTGCAGCTTCCCACATTGACAAGCCAAATGCCTGCTGAAGAAAGGTTTTATGATCAGATGAGACAGTTGGGCTCTTTAAATTATATATTTGAACTATTTTTGTCCCAGAGTCTAATGATTTTACCACATACTCTTTTGGGTGCACAAGTTTGAATTTTCTTGTATTTTCCCATAATCCATACACAGGCTCAAATATATACATACACTCACTTGAATCTTTTAACAACTGTTGCTGAAGGTTCTAAAATGTCTTAACTTGGCAAGGCCAACGGGCTTCTTGTTGGTGATTATGATTGATGACAACTTCTCTTTGCCATCATAAAAATAATTTGACCACTCATTGGACTGACCAATACTAAAACAATGGGAAAGTCCAAGAACTCAGTGAAAATCTAAGAAGGAGGATGGTAATTTATAGAAGTTGTGATGGTCTCTTAGAGCTATTTCTAAACAACACCAGATTCTGAGATCATCAGTTGAAACAATTCCTGGAGTACGTATTATTATTTGAATGCCTCACCATTTTTGCCAAGGTCTGGAAGAATACCCAAACTATCACCCTCAGAGGAAACTGCTCCAAAATTGACACCTTCAAGCCCGACTGGAATTTCTAGATGTCTGCATGTAGGATGAGACAAAGACTGACCAATTTGTATGCAATGACAAGAGGTATATTTGGAGGTATTAAGGTGATGCTTTCAAACTAAAGAACATTGTTAAGCATGGTGGTGGTAGCATCGTGGTCTGGAGTTTTGCTGGCAGTATTACTTGCACATTGCACAAATTGGATGGAAGAATGAAGAAGGACTACCTCAAAATTCTTCAACTTCAACTCAAATCAACAGCTAGAAAGTTGAAACTTTAACACAGTCAGGTGCTCCATCAGGACAATTATCCTAAACACACATCAACACTGATTTGGGAATAAAAAAAGCAGGCTAACATTAAGCTTCTGGAAAATCCCCCTACCTCACCCCTTGAGAATATATGGACTATGCTGAAAAGTCCATGCCAGGAAACCAACCAATTAAAATGAACTCTACCAGTGGTCAAATATCCAGCCAGAATCATTCCAGCAGCTTGTTGATGGCTACTAAAAGCACCTGGCTGAGGTGCAACTTGCTAAAGGACATTTGATCATATATTAGTCAAGGTATATGGATATATTTGAGCATGCACTGTATGTATACTCTTTACTCTGTTTGGATTAGAAAAATATCCAAAATAAATCCAAACTTGTGCACCCAGTTCTTGTTGTTTTACTCATTAAAGATGCACGCTGTGTAATCATTCTACCCTGAAAAAAGAAGAGTTCAAAGAAATAACCGAAAGCCCCAAATTACTATGAGATTCATGCTCATGACTGTATGTAGACTTCAAACCACTTTATGTCTATAGGAGTAAAAGTAGTGCTTTCAAACCTATAAATGCCGAACCACCTGTCAAGCATTCTGGTGGTATCATCATGCTCTGGGGCTTTTTCCTTGTCAGTGGTACTGGTACATTGCACAAAGTGAATAAAATAATGAAAAAAGGAGGAAAAGCTCCAAATTCTTTAACTTCGCCTCAAATCAATAAGTAGAAAGTTGAAACTGGGTCAAAATTGGATGTTTCAATGTGACAGTGATCCCAAACAAACAAAAGTGGTTTTGGAATGGATAAAGCAAGCAAACATTAAGCTTCTGGAATGTCTTTCTCAAACCCACAACCTAGGAAACCAACCAATTGAAACTAACTCTACCAATTTTGCCAAGAAGACTGGTCAAGCATCAAGTTAGAATTGTACCAGAAGCTTGTTGAAGGCAATCAAAAGCATCTTGTTAAGGTGCAATGTGCTGAAGGACATTTAACCAAATATTAGTGGGGGTGTATGTACATATTTGAGCCTGTTTGCATATTTTGTGAATTTGAGTAAATCTAAAATCCAAAACTTGTGCACCTAGTTCTTGTTATTTGAAGTCAGTTAAGGTGTATACTGTCCATCCATCCGCTTCCACTTGTCCTTTTCAGGGTCGCAGGGGAGGAGGGGGCTGGAGCCTATCCCAGCTGACATAGGGCGAGAGACAGGGTACACCCTGGACAGGTCGCTAGCCTGTCACAGGGCCAACAGAGAGTTACAGACAACCATTCACACTAAAATTCATACCTATGGGCAATTTAGATTGGCCAATTAACCTAACCCCAGAAACTGCATGTACAGTATTTAGACTGTGGAAGGGGAAAACCCACACAGACACAGGGAGAACATGCAAACTCCACACAGTGAGAAAGAGGCCGGGCCAAGGTGGAATCGATCCCTAGCCTTTCAGATGGTATTCAAACTGTGAGGTAGCAGTGCTAACCACTGCGCCACCGTGCTGCTTGGTGTATACTGTGCAATAATATTTTTCTGGAAAAAGAACAATTTACAGAAATAACTAAGCCCAAAATACCATGAGATTCATGTTCATGATGAGTGTATGTAAACTTCTAACCACAACTGGATCCACAAAATAGAAATATACACTGTGGTGTCACCATTGACTGGTGAAGTTTTAGTGTATTAGTATGCCCTGCTTTATCCCTTTGCTGACTCTAATGGTAACCCAATTTTTCAAACCAAACAGTGTTTTATTAAATATGACCAGAGGCCTGGTCTTACTGAGGTAATTTCAGGTCTACTCTGGGTTTTCAGTGTAATCAAGGTGGATAATTTTTTTGCCTGCTTATATTGCCATGGTAACTTGTGCTGCAGAATTTGTGATAAGAGTACACCAGAGGGCTGTACTACAAAGTGAGATTAATGGCTTGATGACCTATGTCAAGCTTAAAGTCTATTTTTCTGTGTCACAAATTTGGCTTTCTTTACCTGGCTAAAGCACTGTAATTACTTGTGCTGAACACACAACCTGGTCAGGACAGGTTATGTTTAGCGTTTAATTTTAAAATCAGCTGGAAGGATGACATTTTCACTGACTGTTTCCTTTATAGCATGTTTTAAGTGCAAGATAGATTCGCTGCTGGGGGAACATTTTATATTTGCAAGTTGTTAAGCTGTACCTTAATAAAACCACTGAATGAAGCCCAAACCATGAGTCACTTTGTCACATGTATTATTTAGTGATGCAGAGAATGTACACTGCTCCAAATAAAAGCCACTGGTGTGAATGTCTTTGACCAAACATTCAGAAACAGACTTCTGAAAGGTGGTTTCCTCTAGTGGGCCTTATGCTCACTCCTATTGAAGCCCAATTGGCATGTTCCATAAAATACCACAATTTCCTTTATTTACTTATTTTTTTAGCAGTGTATAAATATGTTTATGGTTGCTTTTTTTTTCTGATGCTCTTTTACACTGCTAGAGTTGCAGCTACTAGAAGACAGAACATACAGAAAGAATGCCCATCCATCCATACTTAGCCATTCATCCATCCATCTTCTTCCACTCATCCGGGGGTGGCAGGCTAAGAAGAGAAGCTCAGACCTCCCTCTCCCCAGACAGCTCCTCCGGGGGGACCCCAAGGCATTCCCTGGCCAGCTGAGAGATATAATCTCTCCAGCGTGTCCTGGGTCTACCCTGGGGCCCAGAAGGCATCCTAGTTAGATGCCCAAACCATCTCAACTGACTCAAAAGGAGCCAGTTGAAGTGTGCCTGAGTGTTTTGCCTCAAGGCGATTTGTATTGTAAGGTAAAGACCCTACATTACTGCAGAGAAAACCCAACAGCCAAAACGACCCCTTATGAGCAAGCACTTGGCGACGGTAGGAAGGAAAAACTCCCTTTTAACAGGAAGAGACCTCCAGCAGAACCAGGCTCAGGGAGGAGCAGTCATCTGCCGTGACCAAAGACATGCTGTGGAAGAGGCATAGACAATGATTAAACACAGAGTGAAGTATAAACAGAGCAAAAACGGTGAGTAAAAAGAAGCAGTTCATTATGGGACCCCCCCCCCAAACTCCAGGAAATGAAAAATAAAAAGAAGTCCACACACCTAAAGAGTTCCTGAAAAAAAAATTTTTTTAATCAAACTCGTAACAACAAGGAGTAACATTTCGGGCGCTGCTGCCCTTCCTCAGACTGGTTACAAAGGTGTCCAGGGACATGCCTATAGCAGCATAACTAAGGGATGGTTCAGGGTCACAAAATCCAGCTCCAGAAGGAGAAGTAATCAAAAAAAAGTGGATATACACACATTTTGACCATCTTCCCTGTCCCTGCTGACGAAAAGCAGGCCCAAACCATGATGTTACATATGCATATACAGTGCCTTGTGAAAGTATTCGCCCCCCTTGAACTTTTCAACCTTTTGCCACATTTCAGGCTTCAAACATAAAAGATATAAAATTTTTATTTTTTTACCTTTTTAACAAATAAAAAACTGAAAAGTGGGGCGTGCAATATTATTCGGCCGCCTTGCATTAATACTTTGTGGTGCCACCTTTTGTTGCAATTAGAGCTGCAAGTCGCTTGGTGTATGTCTCTATCAGTTTTGTACATCGAGAGACTGAAATTCTTGCCCATTCTTCCTCGCAAAACAGCTCAAGCTCAGTGAGGTTGGATGGAGAGCGTTTGTGAACAGCACTCCTCAGCTCTTTCCACAGATTCTCGATTGGATTCAGGTCTGGACTTTGACTTGGCCATTCCAACACCTGGATACGTTTATTTGTGAACCATTCCTTTGTAGATTTGGCTTTATGTTTTGGATCATTGTCTTGTTGGAAGATAAATCTCCGTCCCAGTCTCAGGTCTCTTGCAGACTCCAACAGGTTTTCTTCCAGAATGGTCCAGTATTTGGCCCCATCCATCTTTCCATCAATTTTGACCATCTTCCCTGTCCCTGCTGACAAAAAGCAGGCCCAAACCATGATGCTGCCACCACCATGTTTGACAATGGGGATGGTGTGTTCAGGGTGATGAGCTGTGTTGTTTTTACGCCAAACATATTGTTTTGCATTGTGGCCAAACAGTTGGATTTTGGTTTCA
>VUQK01011694.1:27310-44933 GCA_015106715.1 Bujurquina vittata
GAAATTTGGCAAAAAAAACTGAAACAAAAAAAAAAAAAAAAACTGTCACTGATCTAACTGTTGCCACAACATATGTGACTCATGTGGCTACACTTCAACTTATCAGGTGCAGACTGTCAGGATGGAGCTGTCAGATGTACTCAGTATGACAATGATGCGGAAAACCTTTATGACTGTGAGTGATAGTCTGTTAAACCTGAACCAACACTGTCACTTAGATTCATAGCAAAAAAGCCTAATTTGATTTAATTACTTGTAAGTGCGCTTTTAATATATAAACACTGCATGTATGAAATTCTGTTTTTATCCAATGTGCATAGCACTAAAGTAATAAAAAAAATAACACTATGTTTTATTACCTGAAATAGACGTACTTGCCATGTTTTTTGGCATCAGCAGTGATGCAGGGAAAACTGCATTTTTCTTGTGTTATCACATCAGCAAACACAGACACCCTTATCTGGAAAAAAGCGTTCCCGATTCTGTCGATCTACTCTTTGTTGACAGCCACTTATATAAAAGCTGGAGCAAGAGCAAGCAGGCCTTGACCTCTGTCTCCCAGATGCTTTGTACAGAGAGCTGCAGGGGCACTGCATTTTAATTAGACACATAAAGTGACTGAGACAATTCCCTGCTAGATATGTGCAGAACACTTTCTGCATGTATTTAACGGGGAGATTACATTTCATAGCTCCCCTCATGCAACAGATTTTAAAAGCAATGAGAAGAGCCTATACTTTATAAACAACAACAAAAAATGAAATGACAGTGGTTTTAGATTAATGTAGTTTAATGCCATTAAAAAACACAAATTAATTATTAAGCCTCAGAAGAGTGCATGCTAAGCTAAAGACTACAAAGTAATGGTTAACACAGGATCATATTTTTGTTGAGAAAACAGAGGTGCATTCTGTGGGAGATGGCACAAAATGTAGTTTTTACTTTGATAAACAGTGCCAGGATGAGTCATTAACAATAAAAAAATAAATAAAGACGCGGCATGATTGATTAATAAAGTAAGCAGAGGGAGAGAGGTTGAGAAACTGCAATCACACATAAAGTAGGATAGTAGTAGAATTATTATCTTCTCAAAGGAAAATAGGCTTCATGCAGACAGACTAAGATGCACCTCAGGTACTTGGCAAAACCACAAAGCAGACAAAAAGGAGGCAGTATGCTGATGCAGCTACTGGTGGACTGAATCTTCCATTTGAATCAGGCTCGCTACCAAAACAGAAGCTCCTCTTTCTAAACCTCTACTCACCAGAAGGAGGAAAAACAAACACAGTCAAATGGCTTAGTTAGTCTTACTTGTCAGTTTATTCCATAATTCATGGATGTATTGCAGAGTATGAAGGTCTAGAAGCACATTCCCATTAAAAATGCAACACAATGATGTTGTATGGAAGAAACACAAGAAAAATGGGGTCACGTGAGAGGGAGGAATGGAAAGAAAGAGGACAGTACAAAACATGATAAAGGGAGGAAAACTACTGAGAAGAAATGATGACAGGGCAAAGCAACTATGTTTTTTACAGTACAGCTTCAGTCTTGTTTTCTGTGTGACATTTTTGTTGACACTTAAAGCTAATAAAAGACACATCACATCTCCTTTGATCAACACACGGCACCAAGCACAGTCATAGTGTAATAAAAAAAATTACATGCATCTTTTTTTCTATTTCAAGCAATGAAATGAGACTTTATTTTACTCTCATTTTTTATTTAGTCTATTTAGAAATCCTCCTGTGAGACATTTGGGGTTTGCTTGTTTGCTGAAATGTTGTTCCATACTAATTGAACAAAAATAAATAAAAATTAATAAACAATGAGAAAATGAGTAAGATGGGACCCCACAGTCGAGTAACTTTCAGAGAGCCAGGTTAATGGATAAGCAGCAAGCAGTAAGATTTCAATTATTTCCCCCGGTAACTTCTATTTCTCTGAACTGGTGATCATAAA
Source organism: Bujurquina vittata (assembly GCA_015106715.1). Classification (NCBI taxonomy): domain Eukaryota; kingdom Metazoa; phylum Chordata; class Actinopteri; order Cichliformes; family Cichlidae; genus Bujurquina; species Bujurquina vittata. Next base: position 29,273 of record VUQK01011694.1, read on the forward strand.
ACAAGGGTAATTTTTATTAATTTCGGGTTATTATTAGCAATTAGTAATTGAATTAGAAAATGTACACTTTCATTACATAAATAACCAATTTAGTGCCATAAGTTCTTGTATCTATTACTATCCTAATGAGAGTGGATTGTTCCCCAAGTCACTAAATGTGAATATGATGTAAGTCACATGCTATAGGTTTTTCTGATGCAACATGACACAATGCCAGTGTGTTGATCTGTTTGCCATGTAGCTATACTTTAAAGCAGTGGTAGGGAATTAATTTTCCCAAGTGGCCACACAAGCTCATAAAGCTTCTAAGCTTCTAAAGAGATAGAATTATTGAGCAGAATTGAATTCATCTTATTGGTGTGGCCCTCCACAAAAGTCCCAGCTTCTCATGTGGCCCATTGGGAAAATTAACTGCCTACCCCTGCTAAAGGTGTGAAGATCACCTGTATAATCTGAGACAGCAGCTCTGCTATAATCATTAAATTTTATCTATTTATTAGAAGAAGTGTTCATTTCACTTTTATACTTCTATCCATTTTTGGAGCCGTTATTCACTGAATGATTTAGAGTTAAATCAACGTGACATTGTTTTGATTGAAGTATTATTAGGTTCATATTTATTTTACTCAGGTTTGTTGTCTTGCGTTAAGATATCAGACAGATTATGGCCAGATCTAAACATTGCTTGGAGGTCTGGAATGAAGGTAAGTGTACTGGGCAACAGTGGATATTGCATAGTGTGTCATAATGGATCAGGGACGCATCAGGGATACCTGACAGGGATTCTTAGACTAGCTTGTTAGAAATTCAAAGTTCTGACAGTTCTGTGAGAGTTACCAAAGCAATACCACCAGCCTTTGAGATTTTTTATTTATTTATTTATTTTTACCACCAAGCTGGGTACAACTGTAAACATGACAAAATAAAAGAGGGATGATATTGCTCATGCAAATAGGTATTACTGTGAAATGATATACAGAAACAAGACAAGCGGTATCTCTACCGCTGCTTCAGCTGCAAGTGTCTGTTTACATTCTTTTCCTGTACATTGCTAGCTAGCACCTCCTTCCCAACAACATGCACGTTGAGAGCTTGACTGATCCTGAAGCAGCGATCTACCATGTCTTTCAGTCTCCAAAAGGAAAGATTTTAGACTCTAATCTGACAGAGTAACCACCGTAACAGGCAAAAACATCATGCAGCCTGAGCCCAACTTTAGAAAGTTTGAAAACCGTTGAATTTGTCCATCCCAAAAAGATGATTGATTCATCTGACATTGTGACACAGACTGGTGTGAAAAGCCAGTGGGTCCAATAAGCACTATGGAGGGGTGTCTTGATAATCCAGTGATCAAAGCTAAGAAATCCCAAGTCATCTACAATTTTTTCCTAGTTTGATGAATGAAAAAAAAAATCTACTCTCGCTCTTTCCATTGAAATGGACTCCCTTTATGCACATTTTTTTTGTTCTGTTTTTTGTTACAGAACAAAACAAGATTCTTGTGTTCATATTCATTGTGTAAATATGTTTAATATTACACCCTGCTGGTTGATTTAATGAAGCCACTCATTAAACGCCATAAACCTTTTTTGGTTTAAATTGGCTATTTAAATTCCCTGGAGACAAAGAGCTGCTGCTTACTGCTCAATGCCTGTCAGTGCAGATTGCGGTGATTCTCCTTTATCTGTGTGTGCCTATAAGTACAGTATGCTGTCTCTATTTACGCTTTTCTGGACCTTAGCCCGTGTTTGTCTGAGAGCACAAAAGCTTCAGTAATCTCCAATATCCATACCTAACAGGCTTAAAGTGTAATGCTCTTAGCTACAAAATGACCAATACATTGTATGACAGAGTGAGGATTTGATCCCAAGAAGTAGGATTTTCTGTAAGAGGAATCTTCAACCTTTACTGTATTGCAGCAAAATAAATTGCTGAGTAATTTGATACAGTCTCAAGCTGTGAGCCTAACACCACAAAAAAAAACAAAAAAAAAAACACTGGTGGCTGAAGGATAAAGTTTACTGGATATATTCACAACCATATGTACCCAGATAAACACACCACACACAAAAAAACACTAATTCATAATTTAGCACACTAAAGACACACATTTTATTCATGATGTATGAGTGCAGTAAAAAGCCTGCACTCCAGCGTAGTGATGGAGTGCCGTTACCATAGCAGCAGCATCTAACACATCATTCACCAGTGTAAATGCCTCTGCATAACACACGTCACATTTACACATCTCTAGCGTAAATTGCTTTCATGTCCACCAGGGGGTGACAACGAAAAGACTGCAAAAAGACTTTTGGTCCTGCAGAGGTCTATGAGTTTACGGCTATCTGACTTGACCTTAGAAAACACTTTTGCAGTCAGTTTATGGGCTCAGTCGCTCATTTTGGGTCATACTGAAATCAAAATTGAGTCTGTTTGTAAATCTTGTTCTATTGTTCTATATTTCAGAGAGGAGGATTTTCTAGGTTATGCTCTTTGGTTTGTGATTGACCCTAAACAGAGGTGAGAAGTAACGGAGTACAAATCCTTCATTACTGTACTTGAGTATTTCTTTTTTCTGGTAACTTTTTATTTTTACTCTCATCTCCACTCCATCTTTACACAAAATATTTGTACTTTCAACTCGTTACTTTAGGTTTTAACACATCTGAGGAAGGTTTCATTTTTTTATACAATGTGAGCCGACAGTAAATGAAGGGAACAATAACAAAACAATCGTACTGACATATCCATTCTTAGGCTTATTGCATACAAACAGATGACAGAGGCAAAAACATAATTTACGCATCAGTTATAGCGCTATACTCAGAGGTTAAAGTGGTCCAGAATGATCTGGAATGGCATTTTTAGTGCAGATGTCCATAACTTGTTGTCACTTCAACAGCTAGCTAACGCTACAGAAAAGGAACGTGCACAAATTGTTTCAAATGTTACTTTTATAACTGCTCAACAACTATCAGCAAACACAAAAAATGTTAATTACACAGTGCGTCTGTTAGCTAAAGGTACAGTACAGCTACTGTATTTCCCAGGGAGAGAAAAGAGTGTGAGATAACTTCAATTAGAGATGCAGAAAGATGGAAGAAAGACAGGACAGGAAAGGTGCAAGAAAGTTTATATTGAAAGGAAAGGGCTGCTCTGTGACATTTGATAAACTGGAAATTTAAAGTTTACATGTAGTGTCTTCATTGTTTAAATCAGGTATTCGATCTGTATATGATGTGAAGTTGTGCTTTTTCATATTGTGAAACATCCTGTAAAACAAACTGGGGTATTCAAAGGTTTAATGAAAATACTTTGAAGCTTAGTGCAGGATGAACAGGTTAGCTTGCTGTACTGTGGTGAATTTACAGTAAAACTCTGTGCATGGCTGGTGCACAACAGCTGTGGTGTTCCTGGTCAGTGTTAGGTTACAACAAATGTAGCAGAGATGAATTTGACTTTAAGCTGATGATGCTTAGATTCATTCACTGAACTCCACCTCAATGCCAACTGTATACTCTGTAGTATAAAAACAGAATAAACAGTATACTCTCAGTGCAGCGGATGGAAAACAGCCAAGATAGCTTCTGAAATATTGAGTTACATCTTCTTGAATTCAGTTGTGTAAATCCACAAAGAGCAGTAAAGCACAGAAAGGCAGCAGCACAGGTCAGCTGATCACAGCCTGTACACAAAGAAAATCTACTGGAGCTCACAATAGAAATTATTGTGAGTTGTGGTTCTTTTCCCCACGCCGAGCCACTAGAATCAATCTTAAGTGTCCCGAACCTGGCAAATCGCACTTTGAACCCTTATTGTTCAAATTTTTCTGTTTAGCTGTGGAGGCACAGAAAAAAAATTGCATTCCCATGTACTAATATTGTTGAATCAGTATTCAAACTTTTACCGGAGTATTTTTTAACAAAAGTATCTGTACTACTTAAGTAAAGAAAGTAAATGGTGAAAACGCTCATCTTGACGACTATGCAAACCAGCGGGTGGGGTCACAGGGGCTGCGTCGATCTTCAATACTGTTTGTGATCAAATCATATGGGATGCATGCATTATCATCATAATTGTAATATCTAAACAACTTGCCCCCTGCATTGTCTCTCTGGCCTTTTGAACATGTCATAGTATGTAGTCCTTTAACTGAGACTTGTTTCTGTTTGTCTAGGACAGCAAGGAAAGAAGAAACAGAGAGAGAAGTAAAAGAAAAAAAAGTCTCTGCTGTTTTGAAGCCAGCCTTCATCTGCATTCCTGCCATTTGCTGACAACACAAGCACATGCCAGTACAGTATGGTACCTCTGTCATATGGCCTATTTCTACCTAAAATGAGACAAAGCTATTTTTGAATGACATGAAGCATATGACACTTATTCACAAAACATTATTATTATTATTATTATAAGCACTAAAAATGAATGCTTGAGCTAATGGTCTCGGTAAAATAACATACAATTTGCTGTGACACAACAACATAAATGTCTTCATACAGATCGTAAAATTTAAGGCAGTTTCTACAGCATAAACTGCTGTGCATTTAACAACACACTTTGGATATTGAAATAAGAACCATGTCAGTAGGGTACCTGCAAACCTGTTGTAACAGTAACCTAGATTTACTTCTGATCTCATGAGTCATTTTAGTAGTAGTGTGCTGTGTCTAACCTCTGTGGCCCGGCACCTTGTAGCTCTCTCTGAACGTAGCAGCATGGTTCCTCCTGAGTAATCCTTTTCAGAAAAAAATGGATGTTTGAGGTCTGTATAATAACTACTATTCCTCTTGATGAAGTACAATTTGTGAGGGTGGGACAGTGGGAGCTTTCTGAAAGGGTTATCTAAAGGCCTGAACAAAGCAGGATAAATCCACTGCCTCTTTCCTGCTAAACAACTCACACACAAAGTTGCAGAGCAAAGGCTTATTGTACGGGACCCCACATACCCCCCAACCCACCCACCCATCCCTCCCTCCAGCAGCAACCAAATCCACCCACCCTCCTGGCCACACTGGCAGCATAGCTTTGTCCAGCATTGTCCCCTCCATCAGGACAACTGAGCTCTGGATTAACTCCCAACTGATTAATACAATTAATTTTAAAAACTGCACAAACGGGGATAGAAAGGTACACAGGGTAGAGCTTTGTTTAAGAGGTTTGTACACAGACATGCAGAAACAAGGCAGCTCATTCATGGATCTACTATAATACTCCATAAAAAGGTTATGTGGCTAAATTCATGCCAATTACAGTGCAGTGCAATTTAAAACCAAGTGACCATAATAGGAAAATAATCAATACCATTGAGGACTGAGATGGCGATGACTGGCACACATGCATTTTCCCAATGACCCAATGAATATGTCATATATGTCATAATTTTGGACACACTCATTCATTCATATGAATGGGTGAGTGTTTTCACACAAACATGTACATCTGCATAGCAATTTTCAGATGAGTAATTAACTAATGAAGTCAGAGTTAATATATTCTGTCACATGAAATATGACAGCCAAGCTCTATTGTAGCTTTTAGGTGTCACTGTCATTTTGTGTGTTTGTGTATGTAAGCAGGGTGGTCAGGAAGGATGAGGGGAATGCATGCTGTCATCAGAATCAAAGAGTTCAGAGAAAGAAAGAGCTGAATCAGGTCCAGTCATGTGCTTTCAAACTGACACCAGGATAGAGCCATACGGACAAGCCCAGAGACAGGCCCAAAGGATGGACTACAACTAAATAAATCTCAGTTAAACCTGAGTAAAACGTATGTCTCAATAGAAATTAAAGTATTGCAAAAAAAGAGATCCACCTCTAGATATGAACACAGCTCTGAACAGACCTACAGACTACAGAGAGTGAACAGAAGGGAACAGCCAAAAAGCTCCAGGCTGAAACAGGGGCTATGCGGGTAGTGGATTTATTCATCCTGATGATTATTAGGGTGAATAAATTCTCCATTGTACTTTTTGCCCCTGGCATCCTATTTTTCAGCCATCTATTCATGGTGCTTGACCTAGAATGATGACTCTTCAGTTAGTGCAATGTTCAAAAAACATTTTTTTTTCATTGTGAAAACTTGGGCAATGAGATGTAACAACATCAAGACCAAACAGCAAGTCAAGCTCCATAAAAAGCAGGGATGGACTAATGGAGGGAAAGGAGTGATGGGGTGTATGCAAAATTCATGATTCAGTTTGTACTTTAGCTTGGAATCATTTTTTGGGACATTTTAAGTAAATGAGTTGACACCCGTTTCCTGCTCAGCATAACTGCCAGATATGTCAACAGTGGCTTGTTTCCTACCAAAGATTTTTTACCAGAGTTGAGAAATTCAAAACTTTATACCAAACACCTGCCTAGCAGCCTTTGTCCAAGTAGTGACTGAAATGTATCAACTATCTCCCATTACACACTATTGTAAACAAACAATCTGAACAGAGCATAAGCACAATATAGTGAGTGGTTAGTAGAGAAACCTGTACAATGTGAACAGATTCCCACAGTGTCTGCCAGCTTAATATTTCCACAGTTTTTGTTTTGGGAGAGCAAATGTACGTATACAAACCTCGGTCATTATTGGAATAATAAGTGCCAAACAGACACAATAATTCCAGCTGCTTTTTTTTTTTTTAACATGACAATCCTGAAAAATTCAGGATTTGGAAGGCTTTCATTGTGTCACAATAAATAGAACTTGTTTAAGCACGATGTAATGGAAAGCCATGGATTCCTGAACAGCTAAAACTTAGTTGAATTACAACAAGTCTAATGAATTGATATTATCACTACCTATACTGTACACAGACACCCACATACAGATTAATGGGGTGTACTACACAAGGCCTGAGGCGATGGTTTCTACATGGCCTGGTTTCAGAGTATACTGAGAATCAATTCCTTTTTCAAATCTGTGTAACCCCCTCCCCCCCTCCCCAAACACACACACCAGTGTTATAGTTTCCATTATGAGTGAGTATGTGGGGTCAGATTGAGTGAGTGACGTATATTTCACCATCAGATGGTGACCATGAGGTTCTGTATGAATGTCTGTGTGGCTGCCAAATGTGACCTATGACCATGCACATGCCACAGTACATGGCCGCCAACTACGCATACCTCCTCCATCCAGAAGAGCAACTACTTGAACGTGGTATTGCAGAGGTCTTTGTTCACAAGCAAGTATAATCCCAGCCATACACACCCTTACAAACATACCATCTCAATTCAAGTAAAAATTATGACAGTAGATGACACAGGAAAGGGTTTTTGGTAACAAAGTATGATGGAGTGCAATGCAAAACACATTTGCGTTAGAGCAGTATGCCAGTGTATGGAGCATAATGAGGTATTTATGATAGTGAATAAGACTCACTTTTTAAACCACCCAAAACAAACAAAATGTACTTGCTGTCTGGGTCTTACAGTACTTACGCTGTCAGAATTTGTGAGAAAACAAAGTCACAACATAAAAAGGATATAACATTGAGCTCTAAAGGATTTTTTTATAGAGCAAAAATTCTACTGTTACTGAATAACTGACATAATATGAAGATGAAAAACAAAATTGTGTGGAAGAGGTTGTTGGTCAGGTTGTCCACCTGTGCAGTACTTCAAGTTAGGCTGTCCACAGGGCATCCTATTAAAGGCTGCAACTTGGTGAACCCTCACTAACAGCTCTGAGGCTCTCAGAGAAGGTTTGCAGAATATACTCTATGTGGTGGTTACCCTGTGCCCCAACTACTGTAATACTTTCAGCAGCTTTGTCTCAGAAAGGAACACACACACACACACACACACACATAGAGGAAATCTCCATCACAGAGCATCAATAGCTGGCTAAGACAGCAATGTGACACAATCAGAGCATTATGACAGCAAACACTGAAAACCACAAGGCAAATTCTGTCCTAGGGAGAACTACTGGCTGCTCCTAACGCACACATTGACATGTGCATGCGTAAACACATTTTTATACACCCATACACTCATATGTGCACACACCCACAGGCATACAGGAATAGCAGGCACACAAAATGTGTTTAGCTTGCTCAGATCTGAAAGCAAAGCACACTGCTAGAAACAAGCGTCCACATATCCTTCAACATATCAGGTGCATACACACGCACATGCTGAAACATACAAGTACTATTCCAAGCCCACAGTGAGTAACTCAACCAGTGCAGAGAAAAACATTAGCATTCTGTCAGGGTTTCAGAGAAGACTGCACCAGCTGCTCACACAGCCAACATGCAGCAGAGCATAACAACAGAATGAAAGCCAGTGCATAGACAGGTAGTCAGGGAATGGTTGGGGAGTGTTTGTGAATGACTGGAGACAGAAAGTTAAAAAAAAAACAAAAAAAAAACAGAAGAAAAACACAAACTGAGAGACAAAGGGGAACAAAGGAATGGCTTTGTGAGGTAATGGGAAAATTAAAGAGATGATGAAAGCAACTGGGGTACCTTACTATTGAGCCTGACCTTCCTGGCTTCTTTAGCTTTTCTTTCCTTTTTCTCAGCTGATTGTCTTTGTCTTCTGGTCAGAATGGATCCCATCTCACACACACATGGACACAATCTCCACCACACACGCAGTCCTGTAGGTCAGCTACAGTTTGAATGCCAAAACATCCTCCACATGGCCACATCCAGCCCCCCTGCTCCTTGTTGTCTACTCCCTTCTTGTTCTCACTCCTTCTCCTTCACTACCTTTCTTCTTGTCTAGCACGTGCAGACTCACATGGTCAGTGACACACACTCACCCGAACCTGGATGCACACACAAACTCCTGTGCATACACAGACAGACGGAGAGGTGGTAAGGGGTTATTTTGCAGGATGCTGAAGAGAACAGAGGGAGAGTGGGGAGGGAGAGAGAGAGAGAAAGCAAGAGAAGAGGGAGGGAACACAGAGGGAGGAGAGAAAGTGTAAGATAGGGGGAGGGAAAACCAAATGAGAAAAACAGAGAGAGTGGGCAGCATGTTTAGGGAAGGTATGGGTATCCAAAGCAAACTGAAATACAGGAATGTGTAAAGAAAAAAAAAGAGCTGCAGACTTAAAAATATGGGCGCTGATGCAATCTCCACTGTTACATTGTTCAGCAACCTGCTGAACAAAAACTCACATTACAGTCAAGGAATTTATACCAGTCCACTAAAAGTCTTGTTTTTTTGGGGTTTTTTTTGTATTTTAGTGTTACTGAAAGCACAGTCACACTTCAACACACCAAGAGCACGTCATATCAGAAATAACACAAATAATTTCAGCAGCACTCCCTACAACTGGGAAGATATTAAAAAAAAAAAAAATCCCACGATCCATGTCTGTATTTGTCACGGGCATGTTTGTAAGCTTGAACAAGTGGAGAGCAATCTTGTTCAAACCCAATATGTCTTTACTGTCTTCAAAGCGCTACATCTCTCTCCTGTTAGGAAATTATCCATGAGGGGCGTGTAAGGGTTTCCCAACTGGAAATATCCTTTCATCCCGTGCCATGCAGATGTGCATGTGCGTGCTTGTGGGAGTTTGTGTGCGGTTATGTGGAAATCCCACGTCAAATTTTGTATTGGCTGTGGCTGCAAAAATACAAGCGTGATAAGATAGTTCAGGCACTCTACAGAGGCTTTGTGGAAACTCATAACAATACCACACCCACAATGAGCTACATTCACTGTGTAGTTTTATTATAAATTGAAAATAATGCAGGAATTTGCATTCATAAATACAAAGAGCTGCTAACATAAATACAAAGCCTCAGTGCAGGAGGAATAGAAGTGCAGGAGGAATAGACTTAATATAGATTATATGATGGAGCCTTTTGTGAATTATGCTTCCTCACACTTGCACATTAACAACAGTGTGGCATAATGGTTTAGCTTGAGAATCATTGTGTACAAAACTACAGATTTTCATCCACAGACCAAGCACATTTCATACTTTGATGTAGCGTGCAATTCAACAATGCAAATATAATTCTGCATTGTGCTCTTTGGCATCCATGACCACATTAACAAACAGTGCATTACTAAATGCTTTTTAACACGGTCTTGCCTCAAGTTTCCACTAACCGCCACACTTTCCCTGTCATCTTTATGGCCATGATAATATACACATACCATCTTTCTATCCATGCAGCAGTCTGAACTTACGCATGTAGTTTTTGCATATTTTATTGGCTACAGATAAATGAAAAGGCTGCCAAGCTTTACACTTCAGGAGACACTAAAATTACTTCCAAGCTTATGCAAAAATTCACAGTTCAGTATGTACCTCGGTTTTGAAGTCGTACTTTTGTAAATTTTTAGCACAGCAAAGAAAACAAAACAATTTCTTACTTTATTTAAAAAAAATTTAAAAGTTAAAAGTGTCTGATTAGCACACATTTTTACTCTAACAGTTTACGGCTGCTGCTTACTCTCAAGTATAAGATAAAACAAATCATTTTCCATTTAGTTGCTTTTTCGTATCTATCTATCATCAATTTAAAACACACTTAATAGGTAGGATTAACCCAGCATTTTTTTTTATTTTTTTTTGAATGGCAGCAGAAAACAGAACTCCTGGCGGAGTCCACACAGATAGGTTCTGCTCAGGGCCCCGAACCCAGGGTCCTATTTCTGTAGCTCACTAGTGACACTCAGCTACTATGCTTCCAACGCCCTGTTGTGCCAAACTTTAATTCAAAAGCCAATTCAGTTTTAAAAATGAAAGCAATGCTGCCTTTACCTTTTCTGGTAACAATGAACAGACAGTCCTGTTGCCTCATTGCCTCCTCATTACCCCTGTCCCACCTCTTTTGAAATGTACATCCAATTTAAAATCATGTTTTGATTTATTTTTTAAAGAAACAGGAAAATATCATGTTTTTTAAATTTGCCATGTTAACTTCCTGCAATTACCATTTAATATTGGGTTTAAAGGCTAAGCAAATTATTTTGTAATCATTCTTTTTTTCAATTCACATTTTACACAGTTCACTAACATTTCTGGAAAAGTGCATGTATGCACATATAGTATATATTTAATATTAACAGTGAGGTAAGTTTTTCAAGTAAAAATGAAGTTTAAATTATAAAACAAATACTGGCTTTATGCAAGTAAGTTGCTTAAAAGAGAAGAAAGTTTCTTCTATCGTTGGACAGGCCTGTCTATAACACGGCCGGCTGCCTACATCAAACACCCACACAAATACACTCTTTATCCCAAAAAGAATATGGTGTAAATTTTATATGAAGCCACCAAGCTTAACCAGGACAGTTGCAGGGTGAGGCCTGATCAGGCAAAGGGAAACATGAAAGGGAAAATCCTATCAACTATGACCTAATTTTATAGTTTACCCCGTGGCTAATGAACTCCATGCGGGCAAAGTAGGGTAATGCTTGACCCCTGCCTTGCAGGGCAGCTTGTTGCAGAATAAATAGTGAGCACAGTGACAGCCAAGCCTGCAAGTCTCCCCCACAACAGGATTCCCCCTCTTACCCCTTAAGTCATTATACAACAAAAGAAAATGTGCATCTGCAAGAAAATAAAAATTCATGGTAAAGTACTTTTTTTTTTTGCTTAAAGCTAACATTCACTGATGGAAGCACAGGATAATGTTTTGTTTTTATTTGCACTGCCCAGAAAGAGACCTCAAAAAGTTTATAACATCCAAGACTGAATTATAATGACAACTGGTATAAAATAATTGGGATGCAAATGTTTGGCGTTCTTCTGGGAAATACAGAAAACAGAGCAAGTTGCAATCTAAATTGGACGTGACCTTGTTATAGAACAGGAACATAAGCTGTGCTGCACTCTTTGAGTAAGCAGTGAATGCTGTGCACAATTACAGCAGCAACTCACCTTTACAATATAAAATTCATTATGAAATACTTTAGACACACTCATATAAGCCAGTCCATAGTGACAGATTCTGCATTGACTCAATATTTACCAGAGCAACTAGTGCGTCTACCTGTACAGCAAGACAAATCAGTATTTGGACACTGACATGGTTTGTGTAATTTCACCTCTGTACACCATTACAGTTGATTTAAGATTAAACAATCAATATGTAATTTCATTACAGACTTTCAACTTTAACTCAGTGATTTTAAAAAAACAAACTTGTGCACTACTTTTTAAGGATTTACAGCCATTTTCTACACTGTACCCCATTTTCAGACGCTCAAAGGTAATTAGGCAATTAACTGCCAAAGAGTTTCATGGTCACATGAGGCCTGTTACTGTACCTCATTATTCCATTACAAATTAAAAGATCTGGAGCTGATTCCATATGCTGAACTTCCATTTGGTCACTTTTCAGAGGAACTCTCAATATGAAAATTGGGTCATTGTTTAAATATCTATGAACATAACTGTAAGTTCAGATTGGATCCACTAGTGGAAAAATATTATTATTAATAATAATAATCTTCTACATTTCTCAAGCCAAATAACCACACTTACTGTATCTTCTCTAAGAAAACAGCTGTCATTGATTACTTACTAGTGAGGTATAATGTAGCTTTCACAGTCCAGTCACACTTTGAGATTTCTACTCGGCGAGCTAGTGTTACATAGAGATGCACATAACAAATTCTATCTTTATAGGTAATTTATTGTATGAAATTACCACTAAATTGCAAGTGGGCAGAAACTGTTTCTCAGTTGAGCACCACTCACTCACACTTTGACATAGCAGTGGAACACAGGAGTAGACTAAAGCATCTCACACCAGACTGTCTTGACAAGAGAAATAATTGAGAGCACAACTCATACTTGTCATTGCTTTCTGCATCTTCATCTCATTCACTATTTCACATTCTGCTTCCATCTGACACACACACACACACACACACATAACACACACACACATATAAGATTTTTTTCTTGGGGCATTTTACCTTTATTTGATAGTGCAGCAGTGAAGAGCAGATAGGAAAGAAAAACATAATAAGTTAACGTTCTTTATTTCCCACCAAGTTATTTTTAAGACGTAAAACTTTCTGAATTCTCCAAACCTAAGGATAGGTTTTTGACCTCTATACTTTTTTTCTTTTTCTAGTGTTGAAAATGTCAAAAAAGTCTCTCATACTGAATTTAACCCTGATGAAAAAAGGTAAACCATATGCTAAACATCAAGCCAAATAATCACTTGATTTACTTATGTCCTCAGACATAAAATATTCACATAATAGACAAAGTACCAAGCAACACAATGTGTATAACTTCTAATACCCAATTAATATTTGGAAAAAAAGGAGAAGAGAAAAGCACAACTGTTTTTGAATCAATAGCTTCAAACCCCTCATGTTACTAGGCAGTTGGTTTGGTTTCTATGATTGTGAGGATTAACAATACAATCAAATTTTCTCATGGGATTACATAAAGCTCTCTATAATCAGCCATTAAACTGTTCTCACAAGCCTTAGTCTATTAACTGTAAGAAGAGCATATCTAAGAACATTAGCCACACATAAGGGGTAATAGCGTCTCATGCCATCATCGAACTTTGTGGTTTTTGTTTTTGTCAACCTGTGATGTAAAGCAGCATTTTTCAATAATGTCTGATTGCAAGAGAAGCACATTCCATTTTTCACATGAAGCATAGTTAAAATTGGCTTAAGGGTGAGTAGGAGTGACTGAGTAATAAAAAAAACAATAAAAACTTCTCTTCTAGAATTTCTACCCTGCAGCAGCTCTTCATCCCTCTGTAACATACAAGAGTACACAAACACAGTTTGGAGATCTGGGGTTCTCTCCAGTGTAAATCTCCTGCCATCTGATGGGATCTGATGCAAATGCATTCACTTCTCCATGGAGTCTGCTCCACTCCAGGCTACACACACAACCACACACGCACGCACGCACGCACGCACGCACACACACAGTAACTATTTCCTGACATATCCTGCTATGCCACACCTGTTGGGACCTATGCCACAAACCAAGTTTAAGATACCCACGATATCTTTTCATTATCTTTCCATTATCTTCATTTACCCTAACATCAGCATTACTGAGCGGTCACACAAAGGTAGTTATCAGCTCATTAAGTTAACCCAGGGTTTCCCAAGTTAGCTGGTTTGGCAGACTTACAGTACAATAAAACTGCTTTAAATGTTTGCAGCCAACAGGAAAAATTCAAGGAATAAAGTTGCATACAAGAGTCTATTTATTACTTACGCTCATAAGGGAAAACTTTAGACACCATTGAAAAACTTTAGACCCTCTTCCTATCTCTACACTGAGGTATTTACTAGGTAATTATTAAGTATTTAGTAGGAATGGTGACGATATTTTCTGGAGAACAGATGGATCAGTAGGGATTGGTTTTATATCTGTTGATCTCTAATACTGAATATAACCAGCTCTGAAGCAGGACAGGTCTGCAACATAAGTTACCATGGAAATGCACCAGAGTCCATGAATAGGGAACCGCCTTCATAGTTCAGAAAACTCAGGGCCAATCCTGAAGTTACCTGTATAAACCCAAATCCTGCTTCGTAGTGGAGGCCTCAGTTATCCTCACTGATTTCCTGCTGCAGGTGATTACATCATCAGTCTCCTGTGTGTACACCTGTTTCCCATTATTTCATGACCAATATTAATAGTGTCCAGCAAATATGCATAGTTTGCCAAGTTTTCTAGGTTGCCCAGAAGACCGTATTTATCCTGTTCTTCTTTTCTGTATTTGTTTTTGGGACCACCTGCCTGGCCCTCACCAGTGTCTGCCAATATTAGCCTTTTGGTTGTGTTTGCCAGTTTCTACTGTATTTTTGTTGATGTCTGTAAGCTTGCTGATCCACCAAGCTTAGTTTACTAAACCTGCCTTGCCTTCTGCAGACTGTTCCCATCCAGTCAGCAATGCACCCTTACACATATTCTACAATATATGAATGTTGTATTTCAATTACTACACATTTGAAATTTGATTTACTCTGCACTTATACATCTATAAGGCACAATTTTTTAGAACAAACCATTGCACAAAATTAGTTCAGGATTACAAATCATGTTGTTTTCTGTTCTATTGCCTAGTTAGATATGAAATCATGCTTTTTCACAAAGAAATTAGTGGTAAATACTGTGTGTTTTGAAAAAAGCAATTATACAAGTTTGGGGAAAGTTTTGGATGAATCAAGTGAATCACAAAAAAAAAAAAATCACAAGTGAATGTAGCCCTATTTTTCTTGAATATTTTACTTTGCTACAGCAGCACACAAAATCTAGTTTATGTTTATGCAACATCAACAACACTGCTTTGTGTATGAGCACACAACGTCCTTACGGAAGTCTGGTAGCGGTCGACATGGCCTAAAGAGAGTACTTCAATTACACATGAATGAGCCCACGAACATACTGAGCAGCACTCTTACTTCGTCCCTCTTTTCAACCATCTCATAAAAATTACAGAATAAAACTCAACCAGAGCCTCCTGCAAATACTTGGCTGCTACTACCAAGGAAGCAATTTCTAAAGTGCTGTGTTGCCTTAGTCCAATGCAGCAATTTTAGCATTTAAACTGAGCATCTATAAATCCAGTTGCAAATGATTTTGTGTTTTACCTTTAAAGATACTTTTAGCACCCTGGGCATCTTGCTGATGGGAAAACATACCGCACAAAAGACTGAACTCTCAAAATAAGAGTGAGGGGACTGCCTATGGATGAAAATAA
>VUQK01011695.1:4086-19689 GCA_015106715.1 Bujurquina vittata
GCCCCACTTTACATGACACAATAAAATGTGAAACATGATCAAAATCACTTCTCAAATTGATCTGAAAGAGCCACATTCTCATAAAACACCTAGATATTAAACACTCAAAGCTGAAATAAATACAGTATAACCATCTTTGTTTAATACTCCTGGGTGACTTCCATGATTTATCACAAAACGTAAAATAATTATTCAAAGTTTATCACAATAGTCTTTACTTTTCTCTGCCTTTCATAAACAATACATAAAGTTCTGTTGTTTTTAAACCAACAACATTCTTTGTGAAAATGGGTGCTATTTGAAAACCACATTGCTAAATATGAAGAACAAACCGCAGCGCTGCATAGAGGAGAAAAACTGAAGCTGAAGTATCAATCTCATTACACCGGTATTGATCAATACCAATACCAACGTTGGTTCAACAGGGCTCTGCCACAGTGCCTGCATTTGCAGTTGGCAGATGGAAGCGTGTAGGGACCTTCTAATTGGCTGATGATACTTCAAAGTGATTTGTGGCGCATGGAAGTGCTTCAAAGCATTTTTGGCCATTTCAGCATTTCTTAGTATTTCAGCTCTGATCTTTCAGCTGCAAGCATTCACAGTAGCATTTTCTTCAGGAAATGCTTTTTCTAGTTATCTTTTTTTTTACCTGCGCAAACTAACTTGGATTTGCTTTTCCAGGAAGAGGGGTTATTCGCGTCAGTGAGCCGTTTATTTTGGAAATCCACAGCGGAAGTGAAGATAGATACTCGTATCAGGTGTCTTGATGCAGATTTCTCCTCTACGTGTTGTTTGTGGAGCTGAAACTGTCAGGAAGCTCTTCCTGGTTTAATCAGAACACAAATGTAGCTGGTGCCCGAACACCGAGGCCACCCCGACTGTGAAGGACCGAAGGTTTTTGTCTCTGTCTGCTTGAAATGGCGGAAGTGAGCCAGACCCTTGCTAGGTATAGACATATGGGTATAAACACGCTATTTTCAGACTACTCTCTTACGATGACCTTTGACATTTCACATCGAACCTGTTTGAAGAAAGCAACATAAAGTAGGACACTAATGTAGTTACTGTATAACTACTGTCTAATACATGCGGCTGACGCATTGAAGGGTGATTGCAAATATTTGAACTATGTGAAGTTTTGTTTTGACTTTTTGATTTGTGTGTACAATCGGGTTACAATTTTACTACCAACTGAGGTATTTTATGCTTGAAAAAGTACTTTCCATGTAAAATGTTTAATCAATTAAAAAAATATTGAAAACCTTGTGCCACACCTTGTGTTACGCGTATGATGAGCGTATTAAACTTTATTTCTCCTTCTCTCTTAGTCTTGTCCCTAATGATGAGGGCATGGACAAGTTCAAGAAGAGTGACCATGTTGCTTTTTACAGGTATGCTGGACAACCACACAGTTAAACAGATTTTTTTTGTGTGTGTGTGTGTTTTGGGATTTGAGCAACAAATGGTGTCCCTCTAAAATGTGGCCCTCCTCTATTTTGAAAGTCAACGCTGATGTTTGTTGTCACTTTCTTTTGAGGCGGCAGATCCAGGGTCCAAACATGCAGCATCGAGCCCTGTTGGACACCATGGTGCTCACAGAGAAGGGGGCATGTTTTGAATTGCTGGAATCAGAATCGCAGGTACAGTGTCTTTATTCACATTTTACATTATTTATACTGTAAGATTCCATGTTTTGACCTTTGATTAAGTGTGATTACACTTGAAGAAGGTTTTTTTTAATTATTTTATTCTTTTCACAGACAAGACTACTTCTTTCTTTGTCGCCGTCCAAACAAGACATTGTAAGGATAACAATCGATGAATTCCAGCCAATTAAGGCACGCTATCGAGTTCCAGATGTGTTAACTGGTGAACCTCAATGTGAACAGTAAGAGATGTGTCATTTTTCCATTATGATGTCAGGTGACACCGGCAATGTACTTATTTAAAATCCACTTCCCTTTTCTTTACTATTTTCTAATATTGTGTTTGTTGGCTTGGAAAAAGATATAAATTGTGAATTGTTCAGAGCAATGAAAGACAAGTTTATGGATGCAGGTTTTATTTGTGGGATTGCTGCAACTGGAAAATTTCCCCTCATCATTTGGCAGGTTAAGAGTGGAAAAACAGACTAAGGACTCAGTCACACTTTCTTGGTCTTCAGGACGTTATCAGCTGCGTGTGTGGCGTTCCCCTTTCCTACTGGAGATCCTATGTGAGCAGGAATTGATGGCCACATTCAATTCTAAAGGCAACCTGTGGTTTGAGAGATTGCAGCATCCACCCAGGTGAGGTTTGCAGGAAATAGATGTGCAAGCCAAAAACAACTAATTGTTTATATTATCTAAATTGCTTTCCTTTTCTTTTTGTATTCTGTTGGGCTACATCTCATGGTAGTGAGGTAAGAAAACACCAGTGTAGTTGAAAAAGCAGTGTGATCTTCCTCCTAATTAAGGCTTAATCAGGTCTGTGAATGCCTTTGTTCTTTGTTGTTTTTATTTCAGCTTCAAGAAGAACAGAAAAGTTCATTGTGGAAGGAGACATTCAAGAAGTTTGTGGATATCAAGGCTAATGGTTTGTGGCTCTCCTTAAAGATTTTTAAAAGGCACCCAGTCAGTGATATTGTAACAACCTAACATTGCCTTCTGGTATTCTTTCCCGGGCTTTTAAAAATAAAAAAGAGAACAATAATTGGCAATTACAGTTATCTTATTTTCATCCTGGCATAATTCACATTAATGTGCCCATTGTGGTTTTATGGCTAATGTGATCTTAAATCTCCGCCTCTGTTTAAGAGATTCGGATCAATAAAGAAGTCGAACAAAAGAGCACAAATCACTTGAAAAATGCTTAGATCAGCAACTACTTATTTATTAGAAAATAAGTAGTTTATAATAATAAGTTTAGGAGACTCCTCATTTTTTTTTCAGACAATGGTTTATGTTTACAAGACCAACAACAAGATTTTCATGTCTTTTTGTGTCCATGAATTTTTACAAATCCCAAAATATTTTGAGAGACAAAGTGTACACACAAAGTAATGAAGAGTTTACCAGAAACTAAAGAAACAGGAAGACTTGCTGAGGAGAGGGAAAAGGGAAATTCACACTCTCGTTCATATGTCCACCTTTACTGATTATATAGGCTCAACATTTGACCCCATTTATCCACTTATGTTTGAATGTTGTTATTCCTTTTGAGTTCCAGGATTTTAATCTATGATCCATTTCATTGGGCTTAAACACAGGGACTTAGGCACACCAAGTATTTGTAATTTATCACCTACTTTATATTCTTAACATTTTACTACTTAACATATCCTAGATTTTCAGCGGAGCTTTAATTCGTGGATGTGAAAATATGCTATGGTTAAATAAAGCAAGTTATCCTTTAAATAGATCATTTTTCTTGTCTTCTAGAAAGATCAGTTTATCATAATGAAAAAATGTAAATACGAAACACAAACATAAAAGATGGTCAGTAAAATGCAGATATACCCAACAAGCTATAAGAAGGCATTAGATGGCATTTGATGAGTTTCCTAATAATATTCTAAAAGGAACTATTAAATAAAAATATCTCAGTTTGGTTCCATCAAATAATTTAATCCAGATTATTTCTGTCATTATTGGCTCCAGTTGCTTGCGTAATGTTTTAAGGTTCTTTATGATCATAAATGACAGGTACGCCTACACTTATGGAGCATAAGGCTTCAGTAACTAAGGAACAGAGTGTACTTCTGTACTTCATACTGAGAGATAAATGTTGTGCATCTTCAGGTCCCAGCAGCATTGGAGCAGACCTCTGTCTTCATGGGTTCAGGCATGCTTATGGGCTGCCTGAACACTCGGACAACTTGCAGCTCAGAGACACAAGGTACACTTGATGAGTTCGCATCTTCATTTGTGACGGTGTAATTTGTTTTTGTGTCCTGCAGGCAGGAGGGAAGTTGACAGTTTTTTTTTGTTTTTTGTTTTTAAATGTGTCATTTCACAGAGACGGTGAACCTTATCGGCTGTACAACTTAGACGTTTTTGCCTATCCACTGTACAGTCGCCTTGGCCTGTATGGATCTGTGCCGCTGATGCTGGCCCACAAGCCAAACAGGACTCTGGGTGTATTTTGGCTGAATGCTTCTGAGACTTTTGTAAACATTCAGTACTCACCCACTGACCATCAGGTGATTTTTGATTCTGTACTGTTCTCCTGTCAGCCTTCCTGTCTGTCCCTGTAGACATCCAGCGACCATAAAAAGATGTCCAACCACACACTAACCCTCTGCCTCACACAGGATGATCAAACTCCCCCAGTAAAACGGAGGCGGTCTGAGCCCCAGACTGATGTCCGCTGGATGTCAGAGAGTGGTGTGATTGACTGCATGGTTCTGCTCGGGCCCAGTCCACATCAGCTCTTCACCCAGTATGCTCAGCTGACAGGTGAGGATACAGCACAGAAATTATTGATAGGTTCAGATCATTTTATAACAAAGAACACTCATACATAGACAGTTTTTGGGTATCCCGCTAGCGAGGGAGGATCCACTCCACCTCTGAACTCCGGAGCGGAGATGTAAATCACCGCTTCTTAGTCAGAGAGGAAGTAGTTCTCAGCGCAACTTCCCTTCACAGCGGCTTTTATTACAAAGTAAAAATCACGTGGTTTTACGAAAGCAGTTTTACAACATAAGTACTAAAACAGCATTCTTAGCTCTTCTTAACCTTATATGGTGGTGGAAAAAACCCATGGAAGGTATACATTAGCCAAGGTGTACGTGACTTCCTTTGCGCTTGTGTGTGTGTGTGTGTGTGTGTGCTGTTTATGATGTGTTTTTGTTGCAGGCTTGAAACAGCCCATATAAGTGAAATGCAGTGACATTCTTTAAGGAAAGTCACCACATGTCCTAATTTAAAATATAAAACAACAGTATAATATAAAAACAACTTATGAAAACAGAAGATATGATAACTCATAGGAAACCAAGATAAAAGTTCACATAATAATTCCAACTATTATGGTAACCAAACATAAAAAATATTATAAAATTAAGATCTCAAAGTCTCAGACATTACTTGTCCATCCTCCCTGTATCAGGATTTCCAGCCCTGCCGCCTCTGTTTGCCCTCGGGTACCACCAGTGCCGCTGGAACTACGTTGATGAAGCTGACGTGAAGTCTGTGGATTCCGGATTTGATCGTCACAATATTCCTTATGATGTAATTTGGCTGGACATTGAGCACACAGATGGAAAGCGGTACTTTACCTGGGATCCTGTTCATTTTCCTGAACCAGCCAAGCTGCAGCAGCACCTAGAGAAGAAAAAGAGGAAGGTCAGTTTTACATTGCAAATCGTGCATCATCTAGAGTATTTTATTTTTTTATTTTTTGCTTTAATGTGTTCTCTGTTCTATCTCTTCAGTTGGTCATTATAAGTGATCCACACATTAAGGTCGATCCTCATTGGTCCTTCTACTGTGAGGCCAGAGATGGAGGACATTTTGTCAAGGACAGAGAGGGACAGATCTTTAAGGGCTCATGCTGGCCAGGTAATGGAAAATCTCTACTGTTCAATTTTAACAAATGTGACACACACTGTACATAAACCAACTTGAAAATTATAGTTTAAGTGGACCTTTTATGTGTTTCTGTATTTTCCATCATATATACTGTTACTGTGGTGGATGCTCACATTAACCATGGTTAAAGAAAAGTAATAGCTCAGTGTATGTGCACAACTTGGTGTTCTTGGCTCTGTATGATGAAAGTGGATATATCTAATATGGTCATCTCAGGTGCACCTCTCTGGCTATGAACACAGAAGCCCCACCGCCCTGCTGTTCAAACCCTCTGTTTGCAAGAGGCATCCAATCTGAAGAAATCTGGCTTAAATAAAGGGAAAGGGACCTAAAACAGCTCATTTCAGACAGAGGAGGAACTGAGAGGCTGCGTCAAGACCTAGAATGAGATAAATATTAATTATTTTGAACTGTGAATCACGCAAAGATAGTAGAGTCCAAGAATAAAAACATGGAGCTGGAAATGAGCATCAAGGTCCACTTTAATACTGTAGAGGCTGGATGTACTTGGTATGGTGTACATGTGTGATGTTGTCATATGCATCTTCTTTGTAACTGGAGTTATAATGTATGTAACCTCTCTCACAGGTGAATCCTCCTACCTGGATTTCAGCAGCTCAGCTACTCGAGCATGGTACTCCAAATGCTTCAGCCTGGATAAATACAAAGTAAGGCTCATAAATCACCAGCCATGCTCAAAACAGAAAGAGTACATAATGAAAAGCTACTACAGAGCAGAGCAGACTAGCACTAGGGTGAAGAATAATCAAGTTGGATTTTCTTCTTTTTTTGTGGCACCTGTGAAATGAAAGCTCAAAGCAAGCATACTTGTTAAAGTGTTTATGTGTGTTACAGGGATCAACACCTTCATTGTTTGTGTGGAACGATATGAATGAACCATCTGTGTTCGACGGCCCAGAGCTGACAATGCCGAAGGACGCGGTGCATTGTGGGGGCTGGGAACACAGGGATTTACACAACTTGTATGGTTTTTATCAGGTATGAAGCTGGTGAGACAGTTTTTTACAGATAGACACCCCCCAAGGCTGCTGAGTGCAATTACTTCTTTGGCTCAAAATAAAATAAAATAATAAAATATACTTTTCCTTTATAGCACATGGCCACAGTGGAGGGTCTGATCACTCGCTCAGGTGGCTTAGAGAGACCTTTCGTCCTCTCACGGTCTTTCTTTGCAGGGTCACAGAGACTTGGTGAGCTATTTGAATGGAATAAAAATGCTACCGCCCTTTCCACATTTCCACAAATGGATGCTTAACTGTGCTGTTTGCTGTAATTAGCTTTGTTTGGGATACAGGGGCAGTGTGGACTGGTGATAATGTTGCCAACTGGGAGCATCTGAAGATCTCAGTTCCAATGGTTTTGTCCCTGAGCTTGGCAGGCATAGCATTTTGTGGAGGTGAGCACATTCTTGTGAATGAATTACCTGATTTAAACATTTCAATCACAACAAGAATTGTTGACTAGTAAGAGAAAGATTTTTATCCTTCTCTTTCAGTCAACATGCAGTCATTTTCTGATGTTGGTAGAGAAACACTCCTAAAGTACACACTATAAAGCTTTTAACTTGAATCTAGTTGAGTAGTTTCTTATATACAGAATGTACAGGATGCATTCCTGCACACTGTTATGTGCTGCTTTTCTGCATTATTCTCTGTTCTTGGTATTTCAGCTGATGTTGGTGGGTTCATTCAGGATCCAGAGCCGGAGCTGTTGGTGCGCTGGTACCAGGCGGCGGCCCTGCAGCCATTTTTCCGCGGTCACTCTGCAAAAGTGACAAACCGTCGGGAACCCTGGCTTTTTGGGGACCAGGTCACTGCAGCAATCCGCACTGTAATCCAACAAAGGTACTGCAAGAGAGGTGCCAGAGTTGATTGCTTCGACGCCAAATAAAGTTTGAACAGAACCTTTAGGCAGAGTCTACATGTGGAACATTTTTCATAATTTTTTTCTGCCTTTGGTGAAACATGATGCTACTTGCTATTTTCTGCTCTCAGGTACAGCCTGCTGCCTTATTGGTACACACTGTTTCACCAGGCTCACACCTCTGCCTTGCCTCCACTCAGGTTAGTGCCAGTGCCATCTGTTGTTCGAATGTTGTAACTGTATCTACACCTCCATCCCACTTTAATCAGGATTACATGTGTGGGGACCAGAGGTCGTGCTTTTTATGTTTGCTTTAGAAGGCTCTCCTTTTCAGTCAGTCAGTTAAACCTGAATTTGATCTCAAAGTGAATTATAGATGAATAGAACACTAATTTAATTTAAAACTATACAGACCTCTGTGGGTGGAGTTCCCAGAAGAAGAGAGTACCTTCAGTGTGGACAGCCAATACATGCTTGGTGATGAATACTTAATTTTGCATAATTTCCCTGTTTACCCAGGAGTTATTGCACTTTCATTAATCTGTCCTTTATTTTATGCAGGAGGAGCTCTGTTGGCATGTCCTGTAACTGAACCGGGTATCCAAGAAGTCAAAATCTTACTTCCTGGATCTGGCGAGGTAGGTTGTTTATTTATTGTAATATCCTTATGTTACACCTCACTGTGGATGATATATATTTTTTTCTGTTTTAGATTTGGTATGACATCCATTCTGGAAAATCGTACGAAGGAGGCAAGAGTCTCAGTCTTCCTGTCACCCTGGATACAGTTAGTTTCGATAATGATTCTACTTGCGTTGTTTGTTATAAAGTCCGATAATCTGTAATTGAGGAAGCTGACTTTGATGCTTACTCTGTTTAGGTTCCAGTATTCCAGCGTGGCGGCTCGGTGGTCTGTAGATCAGAAGGAAGTTGCTCCTGTACAGCCGAGCTTCAGCAGCTCAGCCTTTCTGTCACTGTGGCTTTAAACTCTCAGGTAACGCCTGGAAGATACTGAGATCCTGCATTTGATGGGATCATATTTCTATACTGATAAAACTTTAGTTCTTTCCTTGAGCCTGAATTTCACCCAGTGCAATTGTTCAAGAATACCACAAAAAAAGAAAAAAAACCTTTGCAGCCTGCTGTCCTTTTCTTAATAAATATTAATTCAGGCTGATCAGTTTGCTCCTTTTATAAAAGCTAGTTTGCAGTCTCTGGATACCCATGAAAAGAAACCTTTACATTTTACAGTGTAACTACAATATAGAGGAAGTGAGTAAAATTATTAAATACTGTTTTATCTAACAATGACTCTAGAATGTTTCAGTTGCAGTGGTTACAGTTGTAGTCGCTTTTTTTTTGCCCTGAGGTTATATTATTTTAGTCAGTAGCCAACAGAGGGTGCCACACTTGTGTGGAGCACTTCAGGTGCTTTATTACAGCAGAAAAGCTCTATATAAGTACCAGATCATTTTGATGGAAGCTTGTTTCTGCCACTGGAAAAAAACAAACATTTTTGCCATTCATAAATGAAAATTTGGGGTTATTTTCTCAGGATTTCAACTTAATCACTCAAAATTTCACATTATTTTCACGCAAGTCAAAATTTTGAGGTAATAACCCAAAATTTTCACTTACTGTATGGATGGCAAAAAATGTTTTTTTCAGTGCCAGAAACACACCATTTACCATGTGGCTGATAAGAACTTTCCCATAATGATCAGATTACTAATCACGGCTAAGAAATAACATCTGTCTGTGTCGTGTTTAAGTAATAAATTTTTAAATGTCTTAGTCATAATTCAAAGGTTTAGTTACAGTTTCAGGAGTAAAAGAGAAAGAAAGTTAAATAATACATGTTTATGAAAATATTTTTGTAAACTATAAATATTGGTCTATATTTAATTTTTTTTTTGCCCGTTTTATTCTGTGGTCCCAGTCTCTGTTTAAATCATATTAATGTTTAACTTAGTTACCCAAGTACCAGAGCAGACAATTATTCAAGTTCAATTATATTCATGAATATGACCATACATTTGTTTTCCTAATTTCCTGGTGTATGCATGTATACTAAACTGTCTTCATTTACCTAATATTTATAATATAATACAATGTATGGTGCATATCGCACAATTGCCAAGATGGAGGCTCAAAGATTTATTTAAGTAAGTATGTAAGTAATGTTTTTATTGTATCCTCAGAGAACAAGAGGGCATTTTGTACCAGAATTTTTTTTTTTAAAAAGCAAAAAACAAAGATTCAAACCAGCCATTTTAAAAATAATCTGCTTCGTCTACCAAATTCATGACTAGACCGTGTGTCAGGTCATGTGTGGCACTTCACTTACTTTACTTATTTCAGCCTTTTAGAAAACTTGATGCACATGTCTGGTCTAACCTCTTTATATTCAATTTACTACATAATGTAGATGCTGACTAGGTTTGTTTAAGTGCCTGCTGAAGGATTTGCATTAAAATTAATACTTATATTTGCTATTGTCTGAATCTAATATTGTTACATATAAAATTACATTTAGACAAAGAAAAGTTTAATTTTTATCATGCCAAATTTTTAAGCTACAACTATTGAGTACTTTATATGCAAATTGTGACATTTGCATCTTTTAATTAGTGAAGTCCTGACTGCAATCTCCTCTCTCTGCAGGGCATTGCTGATGGTGAGTTGTACCTGGATGATGGCCACTCATTCAGATACCGTGACAAAAAGGCCTTCTGTCTGCGCAGGTTCAGCATGCTGTCAGGCCGTCTGCTCTGCCGGTGAGTCACATTCACACTCCCTGAGGTGGGCTCCAGTTTTATACCATGTGTGAAAAAAAAAACCAAAACCCAAAAAAAACAGGCTGTTTATCATATTAAAATAACATTAAACTCATGATGATATGATTTACTGTTGTTGGTGTTGCTTGTCTCAGTCCTGCCAGTGAGGAAGGAACATTTGACTGTGTGACAGTCATACAATCAGTCACCATCCTGGGGGTGAAGAGCAAACCGTCCACAGTGATTGTGCACGCATCAGGTAAGGAGCTCTGGCACTGATGAAATCTTTTTGGACAACTGACATTAACAATAGAAGGAACATGTAATTTATACCAGCATTACTCAAAAGAACATGCCTCCAAAACAACCAGCATCAAACAACAGACGCAGTTGTTGTGTAAATGTATTAGGACTTTACAGCCACTGTAGTGAGTTGTAGCCTGTAAACAGTCAAATGATTGCTGACCTTATCTTCCTCTTGTCTGTTTGGTTTAGTATATTTCCCTGTATGCATGTTCAAATGAAATCAGGTGGCTATTCTACAAAAAAAACACAATAACTTTCAAATTATTACGCCCTATATTGAATATAGTAAGGTGATAACATTGAGTGTTACAGCTCATTTTGAATATGATGCCAGCGACGTGTTCCAAAAAGTTGAGACGGTGCAACAAAAGACTGGAAAAGTTGCAAGTAAAAAGAATACACTCATTAACTAATCAGGTTAATTGATGAAAGGTCAGTAGTATGATACTCTACATATCTCTGTCTATGCTAAATTATTTTTAGTCCTGTGGGGAGAAAAACGCTAAGAGAAACCAGAATACAAAGTAACAAGAACTAAAGAATAAGAACTCCAAAGGGCTAATACAAGTTAAAGATAGAAAGGAATACAAAGTAAAAAATAATCTCTAAAAAAAGGTAAAGTATCTCTTGTTATCTTTTTATCACCAGGTACTAAGGACATTTCAGCTGCATTTCAGTACATGGAGACCTGCTGCAGGCTGACTGTGAACACTGTAAACCTCAGAGTGGCGATGGACTGGGAAATACAAATAGGTTGATTGTGAATATGTCAGTGATTGAGTACTTTCTTCAGATTTTTTTTTTAATTATGAAGAATACAGCATACAGAATAGAGAAGGACATCACATGAAGTAAGAAATTTACAGACAAGACAGATTTGGTAAAGAAAATAAAAGAGGGGTAATTGTGAGTGTGTGTAGTGAGTGTGAGGGTGCTCATTTCTATTCAGTCCAGTGTAATTGGCAGGGGAAAAGGGAAGGATTATAACAATAATAGTGATAATAATAATTAGAAAAACAGCATTCAATTATTATCAAAAATCATAGCTAATAATAATAACTATAATAATGAGTATTATAATAATAAAAACAATTATAATAATGAAAACATTAAGGGAATAACATGAAATTACTAATTGTCTGAATACATTTGTCTGATTGTGTGGACACTGATGGAGTTCAAAGCATGGACTCATTTATGTGCTGTTAACAAAAAATCTTCTCAAAGTGAGAGCCACTTCATACAATTAGATCCATTTATTTTTGGACGCTGACATAAATCTTGTTATTTTAGCTGTTTACCAAAACCTATTGGAGTTATATAATAAATATGGACTTAACGTGTAGACTAAATAATCAGAAACGGTGCTCAGCAGAGTCATCGTAAGTGGTTAAAGATTTTAACTATTTACCCCCATTAGTAAAGTTGATAGGCTAATCTGTTCTTGATAGCTAGTGCCACCCTGATTATAAGGCAAACATCCTTTGCAGCTCCTCACTGATTTTGTTGGTGAAAAATTGCTTAAAGTTTTTGAAGTTTTAAGAGTTTTTGAAATCGTGCGACTGTGTCTAAAAATATTCAGCATATGGGTATATTCATCAGGTAACTAACTTTAATGCTTGTATTCAACTTCAGGTATACCATTGTCCTATGATTATGTGTTGACACCTCTTTTTCTTTGAGCGTTGTCCTTTATCTGACACTGCCATGTCCCTGCTGACTGAATCCTGGTCTATAAGGACAAATATAAAAAATGTGATAATCTAAGCTGTGAACATTAAAAAAAAAATTTTTTTTAATTGAATAAGTTTGACATAATTATCAATTTGAAATTATGCTTGATTTTGAAGTTTCTTTGACTGAATAAATAGTGATGTGCAGCTTCTAATGTTGATGTTTGTATTTCTTTTATTGCTGTTTTGTTTTCATGTTTAAAACCGAGAGAAAAAACTTTGGTTTTTATCCCACATTTGCTTAAAAGTGCAACAACAAATACTAGAACAAGCCAGATTACTATATGAGACATTGTGCACACTGGTGCTCTATGCTTATCTGTTCTATTCAACAAAACCCAAAAGATTGGATGGAGTTTTTACTTTTCCTACCAGAGCTAAAAATGTATGGCTGTCTATAGTATTACCCTGCTCCAGTTATGCTGAGACTGCTCAATACTGAGCTCCATTGAGAATAGGTTTAAAAGGTTTGAATGCCTTCTGCTGAGGCAGGGCATCTACCAACCACTCTTTACATGCCCTCTGTTGCGGCCCGCTGGCCTTTGTGTCACCCAACAATGATGGCACCAGAGCGCCACAGCCGGGGAAACATCATTGTTCACTTTGGCCAATGGCGATGCATCAAATGGACGTTTACGTGATGTGTGAGTTTTTGCGCATATGTGTGTGTGTGTGTGTGTACGTGTATGTTAATGCAAAGGTGAATTCACGTGAAGTGAATGTCTCTTTCACACCAAGCGTTTGCACCTACCTTGTGACGAAGAGGGGGGTGTGGACGTCACACCAAGAGAGAGCCAATCACATATTAGCTGTTTGGATTTATGCCAGGCCTTTAGGCTTGTAAGACTTTAGTACAAGTAGCAAAAGCCAGTTTTTTCAAAAAAAAAAAAAAAGTCTGAGACGAGATGCCTTATACACCGTCTGGCTTTTTTTGCGACCGGTTGATCCGGGAACGAGAGAGGAGAGATGGGGAAGGATCTTTGAACAAGCCCCTCCGCTTCAACGGCCAGGATTATAACACCCTAAGACAGGAGTGCCTTCAGAGGAAGACCCTGTTTGAGGATGAGACTTTTCCGGCCACTGTGGAGTCTCTGGGCTTCAAGGAGCTCGGACACAAGTCCAACAAGGTCAAGAACATCGTCTGGAAGAGGCCCAAGGTAGGAGGGGGACTCTGTTGGCACACAGAGAAGCACGCTCAAGTTAAATAAAGGGGATGGACACGCATGTGGGAGGTGGGACATTATATTTGATACACAGCAAATCAAACCTGCAAGGAAAAACTGCATTTTTCCAACCTGAAGTGGGATTATTTTATGGTGAAAAGGGTGTGTGCTGCTGTGGAAATTCACCTGGAGATGCAGATGGGATGAAATACTCCCCACCAGTTCTACTTGGATGAAATGGAATTAATTTACTCCATTTCCACACAAACTGAGTGATTATGCATGTTTCATTTTTTCTCGTTCAGTTTCTCTATTAAAATGGATGCTTTGACAGTTATTCAGACAAGAAAGTCATAAGACAGAACGGCTATGAGGCAAATTCTTGTTCCTATTTAAACTGAAGTAAACTCTTTGTGTTTATTCTCTGCAGGAAATCTGTGAGAACCCTCAGTTCATTGTTGGAGGAGCAAGTAGGACAGACATCTGCCAGGGAGATCTAGGTAAATTATGGTTCTAGCATTTTTAAGCTCACGGGTAGATCACAAGACTGAATAGCACGATTATCTCTTTATTATGCAAAGTGAGCGTTTTAATAAAATTTCAAGCGGGAGTTCATTTCAATTTGTTTTCAGCAAACTACACTGAAATAGCTTTTGACTTTTGACAGGTTTGGGACGAGTATAACAGCAGTCTGCAGTCACAGTGTTCATTAACAGCTATCCCCTCCACACGGCCTCTCGGCCTGCAGTGGCCTCCCCGTATTATGCTTACTCTTTTGGAAGGGAATCCAGCCAGCAGCTCTTCTCATTGTTGTTTTGTTCAGACAGCAAATAAAGGGGACCAAAGGGACAAAGGTCCTGGCAGACGCTGTTAATGCTAAAAACTTACATTGTTCACAGCCCTGCAGCAAACACCCTGTTACACACCTGGACAATTAAAAATCACAAAGATCAGCACTAAGCAGCGATTTTCACTCCTGCAAAACAAAACAAAAAATGTCCAGGAGAGAATTTCCTGTCAGTGTTTGCTTTTAGAGAGCTCACTACTGTCAAAAGGCGTATTCTGTATGCAGGTTGGCTTTGTAAAATTTGGAAAAAGCTGTTTGATTTTTTCCCCATAGTTTGATCTGCACTTGAGCACATGTTGAAATCACATTGAGGAATAACTGTTTTAAAAAATCATGAGTCATTTTCTGTGTCCAGGTGACTGTTGGCTACTGGCTGCTATCGCCTGTCTCACCCTGAATGAGAAGCTTCTGTATCGAGTGATTCCCCCAGAGCAAAGCCTTTCAGAGGGCTATGCTGGAATCTTCCACTTCCAGGTCGGAACCACTCTGAACTTATTTAAACAATACACTTATAATAATAATTATAATAACAACTTTATTTGTATGTCACTTTTTAAAACGCACAAAGTGCTTTACAGTTTGGATAAAATCACACATTACAGATAAGTGTGCATGTCCCAGCACAACAGATGCACAGTTTTGCATACACACTTCCACATGCTATTTAGGTGTGAACCATAGCCAACAATAATAGGCAAAAGTTTAAGGAAAGCTATAAAAGTGAGTTTTCAGGAACTATTTAAAACAAACCACTGATTCAGCCGACTTGATGGACTGAGGAAGGCTGGTTCAAAGTTTAGGAGCTACAACCTCAAAAGCGTCATCACCTCTGGATTAATAATTTGAGCGTGGAACAGTTGAAAGATGTCAGTCAGATAATCTGAGAGCCTGACTGCTGGAATATGGCATGAGTTGCTCTGCTATATATGCAAGAATCTGGCCATTTGGGGTTTTTAAAGCACAGACACAACATATTAAAAATGTTATTGTTTTTTGAAAATATTTGCTTTGCTATTTTTATGGTGCATGGGAAACTAAAGACAAAAATATAATTTCATATCTCAGTTTGTTGTTATTGTGCTAGCAAGTGAAATTTTCCTGGCTAGAAGCCTGTCTTCACTCTCATCAATGTACAAGAAAAAGTGATGGAATCCCCTGAAAATTAGATTTAAAAAACAAACAAACATAAACAAAGTGCTAATACCAATAAGTGACCCACTTGCCACTGGGACACAAACTTCAATACGAAAGCAGTAAATTTAGGTCAGAATAATGAGCAATATCACAAACCACCTCCTATTACCAGATTTAATTCACTTT
>VUQK01011695.1:29901-49552 GCA_015106715.1 Bujurquina vittata
GATTAAAAACCTTAGTCATTGTTTGGCCTCCCCAGAGCACGAACCTCAACATTATTTAAAGCAGTGTGGGATGATCTTGACAGTGAACAGAACAACATCCAAAGTAGAGCTTTGAATGTCCTTCAAGAAGCCTGGGGAACTATTCCTGAAGACTTCTTAAAGAAATTCCAAGAAAGCTGCCTAAGAGAGTTCAGGCTGTGTTGGTCATAACAAATATTGACTCTCAAGCTTGTTAGAATTTTAAAAAGTCTGTTTTTGCCTTATATCCTGTATTTCTATCTACGTTTCAATAAATTGTTGCACCTATTTCCTATTTTCCAAGCAAAATATAAAGAAATGAGGGCTGGCTCAAGCACAAAGTATGTTAGTGGTTGGGGTTTTTTTAGAATTGGTTAAAGCCAGTGAAAACAAAGTAAAGCTGTATTTTCAGTTTGTAACATTAATGTATAAAGCATAACACTGAACCCACTGCATCTAAAAATAATGGGAATAGTCTTTGTAGTAATGGATGTACAGTCCTCGAGCACTTTACTTGTAACACTTGTACTAAGCCAAGTCATTCTTAATAATAGAGCGCTTTTAAAAGCAGCAGGAGTTGGACCAAATGTGCTCTGGATTAAGAATACAAGTTTACAAAAATACACAATATAGGAAGTACAAATAAAACATGGAAAACATAATTATGGAAAAAAGAACTACATGGTTTAAATATAAAAACAGGATGCGAATAAAAAAGGGGAAGGTTTAAAAGTGCTGCAAAGTGCTGTAAAAATGCTGCAGACATCGTTATTTTAGAAGCTTTTTATGTGTCTTAAGGTCACAGCGGTTGATAGCAGTGTATTAAATACATTAGATTAAATTACATTAGATTGCACAGGTGTCCCAAGAAAAGTGCTCGAGTGCCAACATCACATTTTCTAATTTTTTAGTCAGCTGATGGCTTTGTTGAGTCTTTGCTGCAGAGGAAATTACAGCTTGAACTCATCCTCTAAATGTCCTTGTCACTGTACAGTCATGTGTCTTATGTCCCGCTCAGGCTTCCGTCTCAACAACCAGCTGTACGACATCATCACCATGCGTTACGCAAACGAGAGCATGAACATCGACTTCGACAGCTTCATCAGCTGTCTGGTCCGGCTTGAAGCCATGTTCAGTAAGTCAGTTAGATGAAGTTTGCATTTTGTCTGAGATTAGATTGTAGTGTTTCTTTTGTACTTGAGTATTTTTATTCAAACCTTTCTTCTGACAGTTGCATTTTTATCATCCAAACATTGAATTGCAGTGTGCTGTTTCTCTTCTCAGGGGCATTCCAGGCCTTTGATAAGGATGGAGATGGTACCATCAGACTCAGTGTCCTGGAGGTATGAGCTGAGGCAGAACAGTAGTCTTTGAATAGAAAGCACAGATGTGTATGTATTCATTTTAAAATCCAGAACTGATAGCTCTGCAGTCCAATGAACCTCTTCTTTGTGTCCACCTGCAGTGGCTCCAGTTGACCATGTATGCCTAGAAAGGCCAATCATCTACCAGGTGAGCCTCACTCCACACAAGGACCAGACCTGCCAGCCTTTACCTCAAAACTCAGTGTGCCTGACCACCGTTAGCCTTCATCCACCTCACCTCCAGCTCTGCTCCTTCTGCTCCAAAATGTATATTTCATTTGATCTTTTCCATTTTTCTCTATCTACAGGAGGTCTCAGGCCTTTTGCATTTCCTTCTCTACCTTTGTCCTCCCATTATCATCATCAAAATATCAGTCTTGGTCATAAGCTCTGTTCTGATTTTTTTTTTTTTAAATACATCCTTACCGTAACATTTGTACCATCTCAGGCAACAAACACACACAACCTCTTTTTTCTGTCATAATACCTCACAGAGCCTTGCCCAGCAACCCATCTCTGTACTATTCATATCTCCTGCTAATATCTCCTCCTTCAGCCTCCCTGTGTTTTCTTCTTCTTTTAGCAAACTGAGCAGCAAGGCCTTTCTTCCTGTATTCATCCCACTGAACTGGGCTCTCTAATGGAATAAAAATTGTGAATTACTCTCACTAACCTGTAAAGATTTCTGATGCAACTAAGAATCTGTACAAGCAAGGCCTAACAAAGATTGAGAATAACACTGTTTCCTCATTGAGGTATTTATTTGCTGATTTTTATTTATTTATTCTTGTAAATAATGAATCCACCTGGATTTATCCTCGGCCTGGACTCAATCACATCTCATCTCACCGGCCTGTAAAAAAAATCCTCTGGGGACAAACTCAGGCTTCTTCTGTTCAACTAAGCTCAAAAAGTGTCCAGTTCTCCAGTCCTACATGTGGATGGATGACAAATAAGAAGAAAACTAAGGAGCCGACGTGGTTTTTTCAAATTAGAGTTTAAAGATTAAGGCTAATAGGCTGGACTGCAGCTTTGTTTTTTGTGATTTTCCTCTTAAGGCTTTGGTCTAATGAGTGTACTGCATTTTTAACTATTTTAACCAAAAAAATAAATGTGTAGTTATTGGTTTGACTGCGTTACCAGTAATTTAGTTGTGAAACTGTGGTGTTTTTAACCTTGAAATTGTGTTAGATTTCAGTAAATCAAGAAGAAGAAAAAAAACAGAAATGCAGTTCTTTTTTGATTTTGCAAACATTTTTTTATTAACTTGCTCTTTCTTAAAAAACATCTCAACTTCGACAGCAACAGAAAAACTTGAAGAAACTCAGGAATGCCAGGTAAGAGGTGAAGTGCGCACTTTTCTCGGTCATAAATAACGAGTGAGAGAGGAGAATTTCTAAGATGTCGGCTCCGAGAATGTCGGGTTAAAAAGAGAATGCAACCAGGAGAGCTGCAAACCAAGTCTTACAAAGAGAACATCAACTGGGCTTTAAATAAAAGCAGATTCAGTGGCCTCTTTTCAAGAGGGTGAAGTATGGCATGGGCGATGAATCCTAAATCTTCCATTCAAGATCTTCCATCAGACACCTCCTTAAAACATCCTTTGCCTCCACACTTTATTAGAAAACTAGAAAAGAAAATACAGCTCCGGTGCCTTCTGCTTGATTCTCCAAATACAAAATAAATGTGAATGTGACACAAAAACAGCACCTCGCACTCACGCTTAGAAAACGAGGTTCACCAGACACGGTTAAAAACACTGTCAACAATGACAAGGAACTAATCCACAGATTAACGCACACACATTGCGTCCATGTGTCGGCTCTGTTTTCACTGCAAATGTCAATTCTCAAATGACAAATCCTTCAACACAGTCCCTATTAACATACTATTACTTGACTGAGCAACAACAAATAAATAAAAGTAATCCTAACAACCCAAGGAGACTGACTGTTAGAACCTGGGTCTATTTTTGCTGGAAAATAAAAACAAACCATAAATAATTAAATTTTCAATTAAACTCCTGCAAAACAAAATTACACTGTTAAACACGACCTTGGAGACTACACCATGACTTGCCAAAAAGGTTAAATCACTTATTGTCATAAACAAAATGTTACTTATGTGAGTGTATAATGGCAACTTAATAAAAAGAACAATACTACAGGTTGCTCAACGTGACACTTCACAACCGCACAACAATAAAAACATCTCTTAACCCATGCCATATGGTAGCTAACCAATCTGGAAGATGAAAATTGGTTTTTGTTGGTGTTTCATCGGAAAAGCATAACAAATCCCTCAGATACCGGCTACGCTGAAGTTTCTTCAATAAACAAAAGTCACGTTATTCTTTGTCTTTCTTTGGTCAGTGATAAGAGGAACTGCAGTGGTCAGACGATAAAAGGGGAAGGCGTGTTTCGTAGAAAGTTAAAAAAAAATAACAGCCCAACCAACCCTCCTTTTTGTATCTGTAGTGTGGTTGGATTCCAACGCGGAACATAAAGGATGGAGCTGTCAGACAGCACTTGTCAGGCTCGACGAGAGCGCTGCTAAAGATAAGTGGGTCCCGAGAACATGCCTCCCAATATGGGAGGGTAACATTAGAGTAATAAAGATTACAGTAAAGGAGAGAGGGCTCGGGGAGAAACAACGTTCCCACCAGAAGCTTTAAGGCTCCACTCCAGTGTCCTCCTCAGCATGTTTCTGCATGTGCATCAGCATTCCCTGCAACACACAAAGTCACAGTCAAAAATGGGCAACCCTATCAAATATGTAATGGTCAAAATGTATTAGATTTACAGGACATTACATTACACTGCATATTGCACATTTGTGGAAAAAAAAGAAGCATTAATTAGCTTGGCTGGATTTACAGTTCAAATTAATCTTCATTTATCTTATAATGGGCCTTGGTGTTTCACCCTGACTGAAACAAGCCATTTTAAATCTGTCCCTCTCCCTTTTAAGAAACTTTCTCCTGATTGGCTGCCATTAGCAGAGAGCAGGTTTGAACAGCAGCAGTAGAAAAAACAAGAGCAGAAAAAATTAGCAGACTGAGGTCTGAGCTTGTGGCTCATAAAGAGTTCCTGCACATATCCTGACCATGAATATTTGAAACTTGGGCCATGTTTAATATGTGTATCCACCAATGTAACAGTACATACAGTCAGGTGAAAAACAAAGCACATTCTTACTGTTTCCATTGGAATTAAAAGGGTAAGTAGCAGCCAGGCTGCGCTGCTTGATTAACTCATCTGCAAATGAGACCAACTCCATAAAAGCAGAAGCTTTGGGAGTTTTCTCATATGGAGATTTGGGTTTGTTGTGCTGCCACAGCACCCGGGCACCTGCATTTTACAATGCAAAGTCAAAACACTGTGGAGGGGGCGTTAAAAGAGCTGTGGATAAACACATGCCTGCAAACCTCAATAAACTGAATTAACATTGTTAAGAGACTGTAACATTGTCATACAGGAAACTTAGTCATTGCTGCTAAAGGTGGTTCAGCAATCTACTGAATCACAGGGTGTACTTAGTTCTTTTTCACATGACTGTATATCAATTATTAATTGCTCTTTAGGAAGCATGAATGATTTTGACAGCATCTGCCCAAACTGAAGGAAAATATTCCAAAACAGTGTTGAGTTCTGCTGAATGTGTTTATACCTGCTTGGAGGTGTTGCGTGCACAGAAAAACACTTCACAGTTTTTCCAGCGGCACTTGAGCGTCTGAAAGTTGGGACAGGTGTGGTCGTTGATCAGGTGCTGCTGCAGATGCTCCATCAACCCGAAGACCAGCGAACAGCCATGCCACTGGAAACACAACATGCCATTTACCACTCAGACGCACAAATGTAGAAGTGTGCAGGATGAGAGGCTCAGAAGGGAAAAGAGCAGAGGGGACTGTAAGCAGTGTTGTGTTTACTGCGGCTTTGATGATAAATCTGCCTCATTGCAAAGTATTTAATGAGATACAGAAGCACTAAAAAAGATTATTTCTGTTTTGTAATGTCATGTTTTTATTTAAATATCAGGCTTTTCGAAATGATTTCTATTAATATTATCTATATTAGTAATAATAATAATAATATCTATAATATTATAGATATGGTGTGAAAAGGTCTGTGATGTATTTTTGCGATATGTAAACAATATTAAACAAACTTCCACCAAAGTACAAATCAACATTGTTCATAAAACATTTTATTGAATGAAAAAATATAAAAAATAAAATAAACCCTTTAAATACCAGTTATTCATAAATTTCTCCGCTCTGCTATGGGACCCATGTCTTACCCAGCAGCGGTAGTTCTGCATTAGGTTCAGCTTCACTGCCTGCACGCTGCCATCATAGCAGCCGGTGTAGATCTGAAACAGACAAAATTAGAGCTAGCAGTTAATCTTCTAAGATAAAACATGCATATACTCTATGGGCAAAAGTAATCTCTCTCAATCATCACTTAGGGCCCAGTAGAGGTGTGTGACAGTGTATTCATCTGCAGAGATTCCACCTTCTTCCATAATTTTTTTTATTCATACAGGGCAGAGAAGCCACAGTTGACGGGATGAAGAGTGTGCTTCGGCCACACTTACACAAAATCTGGCTATGCAGCACCTCGTGGGGGAGTTTTTATTTGTGCTTTAGGAATTGGATAAGACTGTTTCTGCAACTCACTGCCTTCTTCATGCTAAAGGTGCACCTTCTCATCATTCCCATGCTAGCTCACTCCTCCATCACTGCTTACTTGCTCTCTCTCATTGAAAACAGGAAAGGAGGCCAATATTACTTCTACTACTAATAATAATAATAACTTAGATTTTCAAGGAACCCAAGATCATGTTACACACAAAAAAAGTCAAGGCCAAAGGTATCATTTCAACTGCTTTTTGAAAATTTCCAGAGATGAGCAATGCAAATCTCAGAGGGGAGCATGTTCCAGAGAGTGAGGGAGGAGTGCTGAAAGCTCTGTTCACAAAGGTCTGGAGGTGCGTGTGGGGGAGTAGGCCTTTAGCTGAGGAATGGCGGCTGAGTTCTGAACATACTGCAGCATGTCCAGAGCTTTAGTAGGCAGACCAAACACAACATCATTGCAGTAGTCCCAGTGGGAGGTGACGAAGGCATGAATGAGGGTTTCAGCTGCAGAGTCTGAGAGTAAAGGCCGAAATCTGGAGTTATTTTTAAAAACAGTAATCAACAACTACAGAATATTAAAACTATACTTTCCTAACATCAGGAATAAAACCCTCTCTCTTAATGCATAAAAGTAAAACAAAGCATAATTTGTTTTTCCAAAATCCAAATAGCCAAATAAATGCAATGGATTGCAGTCAGGAACAATGTTCACTGCAGCCAAATTGAGTGTCTAAACTGACAGCAGCGTATAGCACTGAACTAGCAGGTGTCTCACCATGTTCTTGTGGATAGCCATACACATCACCATGTCCTTGTGTCCTCCATAGACCTGAAGTAGGTCATGAGACTGTAGAAAGAATATCCCTTCAGATTTTCTTACGTGATAGCATGAAAACATTTTCAAAAACAACTCATGTTATTAAAAGACAGATGGCGTGACGCTGCTAACCTGCAGGTCGTAGACACGGACCAGTTTGTCCAGGCAGGCGGTCACCATCACTTTCCCCAGGATGGCCACTACAGTAACAGCATGACTGTGGCCTTTATAAACCCGCACCAGTTCACCTGTCTGTGGCAAAGTATTAAAAAATGTCATTAGAATTTGTGACCGAACTGCATATGTCTTCTTTCTTTTCTTTTTTAAAATTTTGAATAACAAATTAAAGATGCAAAACTGTAACAGTGACTTACATGGATGTTGTGTGCATACACACATTGATCACTGGATCCACTAAATACCAAGTCATTGACCACCTGGGAAAGAGCAGAAGAGAGAAAAAAAATGAGACTTTAAAATCTTTCTTTAAGTAAATAATTCTCACTACAAAAAAGCTAGTTAGCATGCCCTACTTCTGCTGGAGTGTGCTTCCAGAAAAGACACAAATTTGCAAACAACATATTGTGTATTAAATATCAAGCCTTATAATATGGCATGAAAAAATGTTTTGTAAATTCTGTCCTTGCTGCTTTCCAATACTTTTTATGTCTTAAACATCATGAAATTTACTCCAGCAGTAATGAAGTTACTCTGTTGGAGCTCAAATATAACCTACCTTCATGCAGAGCACCGTTTTGGTGTGTCCCTCCAGAGTACGCAGCAGCAATCCGTTCTTGGCGTCTCTCACAGTGATGGTGCTGTCGTAGGAGCCCACCAGCAGGATCCTCCTGGCTCCCTCCTGCGATGAGGCCAGACAGCTCACAGCCCTCGGCCCGTGGCACTCAAACACGTCCATCTGCTTGTTTGTCTAAACAAACAATTGCAAAAATGAATGTCACCTCGAGCAAGTGGAGCGAAGCACATTTCATGGAGATGATTTTCAAAATGGTATCACTTCAAAAAACTTTATAAGGACAGCCAGTGACCTGCAGTCAGTAATGTGCGCAAAAAGACTAGAGGTATGTGATGGTTGCATTTTTTGTTACATACTGATCCCTACACAATTGGAATTCACCAGAGCAAACAGAAAAATGTACATGCACTTTCCACATTCCAGCGCACTCTTCATTTTCTCACCTTGAGGTTAAAGGTCACCACTGTGCCATTCGCTAGACCAGCGTACAAGGTTTTCCAGCGGCTGTGGAGGCAGAGGACTCGGTCCGACAGAGAGAACTGCTGCTCGAGTTCCCGTGTCTGTGGACGAGGGCGAGCATTACAGAGTGTCAATAATCCAAAATTACTTTGACAGTAATATATGGCAGTTTAAGCAAAAGACCTGCGATTTTACCTTTAGACTGTAGCATCGGATGATCTGGTCACTGGAACCAGAATAAAGGCAATGATGCAGGCTTGGAGCCGCCGATACCAACAGGCAGCTCACCTTGGAGCTGTGCCCCTCAAACGTACCCACACATTTATGACTCTACAACAGAATTTAAAAAACACAACATGCAACATTGTTCTACTTTTTTTAACTGCATTTGAATCATTAACATATTCGTGCAAATCCTGATAAAATAGCAGCAGTTATTTTATTCACAACTCACCACCAGGTCAAACACTTTGACGGTCCGATCTCCTGAGCACGTGTACAGCAGCCCGTTGTGGATCTGCATGGCGTTCACCGCCTCCTGGTGGCCCTCAATCACCCCCTCAGTGGGCATCTCATCTTCACCATGGTCAGATGATGCATCTGGGGAACACAAATAGACCAGAAAAAGTTCAATATCAAACAGAGTAGACACAGAGAAAAAAAAACAAACTCAAAATTTTTCTACCTAACCTTTCCAGATCACTTTAACATCGTCATTCAAAAAAGATGGATCCAATCATTTACAGAGCATCTTGTCCATGTATGTGTAATCTTTTATCTTCTACTAGCTTCATCTACACACTCATACATGTTCTTAGCTGACAGCTCTATGAAAATTGTGCTCATAAAAAGTAATTTGGGCACATGGGAGTCTATTTTTATTTGGTCTCAGAGTGTGACATTTCTAATTCTGGCCACTCACTGCATAAAAATATTACCAATTTCTTTGCAAGTTCATGTGTACAAGTTGTTGGATCAGTGGGGACCATTCATTTAACTTACCTAAAATTCTTACCCACTTCACAACGTATTTGGACAGTTGTGTAGTGTGGATGGATATCTCGTTCCTAATACATCTATTTCTTTCGGTTATAATGTGAAAAAATGAGCCCCACAGTAGGAAAGTTTTTCACTCCAATTTCCAACAAAAACAAACCTCGCTAGTAGTCATTTTGTTTGGTTAAGCATGACCTGATTCTAATCACACAAACAGCTCTTCAGAGATGAACGTACCTGATGAGTTTTTGGGCAGGGTGATAGCAAACGGCATGTCACTGAGGAGAGAAAAAGTTTATTATGAATTCTGACCTTTCTAAAATCTAATTGTAGCATCTTACAATTTAGAAAAAAATAACTTTTTTACAATTAAATTGGTTTTCTGGGAATCCAGCTTTCCTATCTTTTTAAATGTAAGTCTGCAGAAACAAACACGGGGTAAACAATCTCTAATAAAAATCTGCTTATTTGAATGTTCTGGGTTTCCCTATGAGCAGCTCTACTGTGATACCAAGGAAATAAGTGGACACTGACCTAAGATTGTTTTGATAATGGCTCACCTCTCAGATGATTTACACAAATCCATGTCACTCGTGGAGGACACCTCGTTGCAGGCCAGGCTCTGTGGCTCAGGTCTGGGGGAATCTGGGACTGGGGTTGAATGGGGAGCTGGAACTTGAACATCCACTTGGAGCTGCTGTCCAGCAGCGGTGACTTCCATGCTTTCCTCTGAATCCAAATTCAGTGTGAGATCAGTGGGGGCCTCTTGGAGAAGCTCTGTTGGGGGCTTTAGTTCTGCCTTCTCTAGTTCGGCACTTGGAAACAGCCTCTTGAGTGCCTTCTTATCACTCTCTGTGTTCATGTCACCCTCTCTGTCTTCTGTAGGGAGACTGGATGTACTGACCTGAGAGCCCCCACTAGGTCTCCTGCGAGTTCGGGGCCATCTCGGCCGTGAGGCCTCTTCATCCATCTCAGTGTCACTGCTTTCAAGCTGCTCTGTCCCCTGAGCCTTCTTCAATGACTTCCTCTTCTTCAGCTTCCTCACACGCTTACCAGTCCTCAGCTCTGATGGAGAGGCAGACATATTAAGGACTGAGGGTGCTGAGGGTAACTTAAAGGATGGGAAGTCTGCACAGTCATTGACCTCAGAGTCTCTATTGGCTAAGAGAGGCTTTAGGGGGCTTTTTGAGTCAGAAAAAGAGGTGAGACAGTTTCTTGTTGCGTGTATGGACTTCTCTGTTTTCTCAACGAGTGTTGGCAACTTCTTGCAGTCTGCAGGCTCTCCAAAGTTAGTTTGGTACAGCTCAGGATTTCTTTCAGGAGAGGCCTGGAAGCCGATAAAAACATCTGCAAAGATCAGGACAAATAACCCATGAGATTACATGAGATGACATTTGATACTTTTTACTTTGTGTTTGATTGGTCTTTTAGAAACCTAGCTCGGCCCATTGGCATCATGATCATGTTAAACAGCAAGAAAAGTCAATGAAATATAAAATAAATAAAGACTGATGGCCCTGTTGCTTATGCTATCAAGTTCTTTTATGGTCTGGGACAAGCAGCAAGCAATGTTACCTGGTGAGGAGGCTCTGGCAGGAGCGATCGGCAGCTCTGGAGTGGTGCTGTGAGCGCAGTTGTTCAAAGTGTTCGCAGGATCTGGCTCTGAGCTGATATGAACAGGGGACAAGGGCTCCTGCTTGATAGCTACAGACATGGAGGGAAGACTGGAGGAGGGAGGAGAGCCGCACTCTGCAGCATGATTAGGACTATGGGTAGCTGTTGCCACAACAGAGGAAAGTGTGACAGAGGATGGTGTGTGAGCCTCAGTTTCGAAGGAATCCATCTTTTCTTCTTTCAATTTGATTTTAGGTGTTTCCTCCATCGTACCTGTATAAACATTCTATGATTAAATCCCATTGCACTCATTGTATGCCAATCTGTAATCTATACTATAAAGCGATTACAGCTACAAATATAATGAGCTTATTTTTAACTATAGCAGCATACAAGCTCACTTTCCAGTTGAATCCCATGTGTAGTAAAGAGCAGTAACAGAGCTCAATGCAGTTATTAAAAATGACCAAATGTATTTTGCACAAGCATGTGCTGTTACCTTGCATCCCTTTTAATAACTCAATCCGCTTGTTTCTTAATGTGCTCATCTCTACAGTCATCTGAGAAAGACAAAGCCATACAAGACAACATTTAGGAAGAGAATATATTATCTCGTAACATAATCTGGATTTTAAAAAAGATATCAATGCCTGTGTTAATCCCTACCCCTTAGCATTACCAACACCCAAATGAATGAGCTGCTGTATAAATAAAAAAAAAATCAACCTTGTTACAAAGAGAGAAATTACATCAGAGACCAAAAGTGATGCTAGAGATGACATTTTTAACTATGGGGACTGAATTGATTTGAAACTAGTCTGAAGTGGCCACATAAGGAACTGCACTTATATAACTGCACTCTTTTTTTAGCTGCTGAGGTTCCCTTGGTTTATATAGACTTAGATTTAAATGAAATTCACATGAACAGCAAGAATCCTATTCTGAATAGTGAGATATGAGGTTACTGGTTTTGTCAAGTAGCTATCAAGAAATCAACTGCTTGCTAAACTTGGCAAATTCAAGTTGAACTGAACTGATTTTCACATAAAACATTAACTTGCTGTTGTGAAAGTGAATCCTAAGTGTCTACCTTTTTTGTTATAATTGGTTGGCATGAGACACAAAACATGTAACTGTGCAAAGTCAGTCTTCAAACAACAGAGTACAGTTGTCGCAGACCTGCTGTTTAACCACCGTGAGACGCTGCACTTCCATGAAGGCGGCCTCCAGTGCAGCCCGGGCCTGGATCAGGCTGGTGTCCACAGTCTGCAGGGAGCGACTCAGTTCATCCTCCCGCAGAGACACTGCCAGGAGCTGGTCAATCTGTGAACGTTCTACATCAAGCCCAAAACACACATCTGAAACATGACAACAACTATCTGACACTGAGTAAACAGAGTATAACCTCAGAGATTCATTTTTTCCTCTGTAAACTAACCTCTTTTAGATTTGACTTTCTGTCTTTTGCTATTGTGTTCCACACAAGAAGACTCTGTGCTTGGAGAATCCTACAAAGAAGAAGGAAAACAGTCACAGACACATTCTGCTTGTTCTTTTAAAAAATAGACACAAATACAAGCGAGAAAACCGTTTCACGAACTCACCCCAGCTGCTCTCCGCCTCTTTCCTGTTCCCAGACCATCACACTGCTCCGTTCCTGAACTG
Organism: Bujurquina vittata; assembly: GCA_015106715.1. Classification (NCBI taxonomy): domain Eukaryota; kingdom Metazoa; phylum Chordata; class Actinopteri; order Cichliformes; family Cichlidae; genus Bujurquina; species Bujurquina vittata. The sequence goes on from VUQK01011695.1 coordinate 42,225, forward strand.
CTGTCCCCGAAGACTGAGTCAGAAGGCTGGAGGTCTGATGTTAGATTGTCTGGCAGATTCAGGGCTTTGGCCTCAAACTGAACAAGTATATGTCCAGCCTCTGGCTGAGACTGACTTTCTTGATTTCCTTGAGTTGCGTTGTTGGGAAATGTAGATCCCTGCTGCTCTGAGTTGAGGATTTCTTTCTGTGACGTTTCCTTTGATACAAGGGATGGAAACAGGGTGTGCGTGGATGCAGGAGCAAGGCTACTCTCTGATAAGGAGCGTTTTCGGGTGGGGCCCTGATAAGAGATATCCATCAACGACTCCCACTGGAAACCCTCCAGCAGCGGTATGTCACCCTCCTCTTGGCTCTGGTACTCCTGTTCATTTGGAACCATCTCTATCCCAAACCTGGAAAACAGAACATAAACGTGAATTAACTGAAATCAAAATATTTTTTAAAATGTTAACACGAGAGCAAAATTTTACCTTGGCATGCCTTTTCCCTTGTCTTGTTTCTTCCTGACCTCCTGGTACACCTGTTCCCAGTTCACATTGCGTCGAGACCCAGAGGAGCTGATGAGCTGCCGAACAGTTGGCCTAAGTCCCGAATCCTTTTCGGTGTCGCTTCTTCGCGACTCGCTCACGTTACGCACCCGTCTGGCAATGTTCAAGTTGGGCTCGTGCCCGACTGTTTTGCTCTTGGAGCTGATGTGTTTGGTGAGGTCACGTTTTAAGACTGGAGGTAGGTCAAGTTTGGACAGACTTGACGCGTGTGTCTGTGCTTCACCACTTCTGGACGTGTCACTCTCTGAGCTCTGCCCTGCCTCAGTAACCTCCATGGTCTCATCTGGGACAACTGAGCACGTTTGCTTTTCCTCTTTCTTATTGGTCTCCTTACAATCCCTGTCTGACAATGCCAGCTTAGAGGTCTCCACAGTAGAGGTGCTAACTTGCAGTGACTGGAGAAACTGGCTGCTCTCTGAAGATGTCAAAGGAAGCTTTTCAGGCCTGACTGCATCAGGAAACATCAATTTAGCTGCATTCTGCCTGCAGCTGTTTTCTTTGTGCATTCCAATCTGACTCTGTGCCTGATTCGTTTGCTGTTCCTCCACAGTGTGCAGTGGCATTTCCACTGTGTTATTACCATTCAAAGAGCCCTTCTTTTCTGACACAATCTCTCTGGCTTGCTTGAATGATTCTAGGTGCTTCTGTGGTTGCCTTGACTTAAGGAGCCCACTCAGAGGAGCCTTGACTTCACTCTGTATTCCAGTTTGTTTTGAGTGTGCTTGAGCCTGACTGGAGAGCTTGCTGAGATGAGCTCCACTACTGATGCCAGAAACTGAGGACATTTTCCGATCTAAGTGTAGCAATGGCTTATTTGAATTCTGACTTGACAAATTCGATGGTGAGTTCTGGGGGCCATCTCTCTGTGAGCTGCTGCTTCTACTGCTACTGCTACTTTCATCTCTAGGTTTGACTGCACGGTTTCTTTTATGCCTCCCTTTTTCTTCTACACTTTGTCTACTTAAGGTCAAAAGACTTGATTCCTGTTCAGGTTGTGACTGCCCATTAAAACCACTGGTTTCTGGTGCTTTGTTTTGTTTTTGAGGTTTGGGTGCTCTTGGGTACTCCTCAGATGATTTTGGACTGGTATCTTTATGAGGCACAGATTCAAAACTCTTCACTGAATAGGGTGACCAACGACAAGTTTTATCCATCTTTGGATTGCTGCCAAAAGTCTTGGAGCTTTTACTGCTGTTGTTGTCAATTTCTGCTGGTTGTCCCTCCCCCTTCTGTAGCCCAACACTGACCTGCCCTGGTTGGTCATTACCTGTATTCTGAAACCGATTAACAGCCTGGGTCAAAGAGACAGGTGGAGCTGGATACATACGAGGAGGCCCCAATAAGCTCAATGGCCGGCTTTTTTGAGTGTACTGGGAAATATTGTTTTGGCCATAGAGCCCATTTCTACTGCCTCCATTGCTGAGCCAAGGAAATCGATTTTCATGCTTGCCAGAAAATGCACAATGACCCCACGTCTTGTTACTCCGAGCTTCCTGACTATCCGAGCTTCTACCAGCAAACTCTCCAGATGCCCACTTCTCTAAGTTGGGGGGCTCCTGAGCATGCCAGGTGGCACTCTTCCCCCGTTTCCTCTGGTTCCATGATTGTATCTCCCCTGCTCTAGAGTCATACCAGTTGCTTCTGTACAAAGAGCTGTTGTGACTGGACCCACCAAATCCCTGCCCCGGCTGCTGCCAGCCACTCTGTAAGCAGTAACGCTCTTTTGCTTCCTTTAATCTCTGCTGAAACGCCTCCTTTCTCTTTCGTTCCTCCTCCTCTTTTGCTAGCTTTGCAGCAGCAGCCTCCTTCTCTTTTCTGCAAGTAACAGTAACATGAATCACACATAAGCAAACATTGACAGCTGTCCTTAAGTCCACTTGCTCATTTATAAATAAGAGATTACTATGACAAAATAGATGTCTCAAGAGCAAAATACAGCACAAAATGGGAACAATAACATGATGATTTCCGACACACTGGGATCTGTTTAACAAAACTCAGAAAGTCTCCCTGACAGTTGTAGGCACGGACCAGGGAAAATATCTGGTATGTGACAAGGTGACAGTTTCCCTTCAAATATCTCCACACACATCAGATTCTCCCGAAAGTTCCAGTCACACATTATTACAAGGTTTGTTCTGGGATTATACCAAATGTGCATACAAAGGCCTAATTTAAAAAACATCTAATAGTGCAATTAATTTGAGATTCTTGTTTTGGCTTAAAATAAAAATGTATTTTAAAAATTAAAGGACAATAAAGGGCTGGAGTGAAGGTTTTGCGTGTTTTATTCTTTGATAAAAGCCTGCATGTGTCTGAACGTTGTGTATGCAGTGATACTTTTTTTAATAGCCTCCAATCCTGACATACGACTCCAGCCAGGGCCTAATGTGAAGCTGTGGCTAAAAGAGGCCTGTGAGCACCACTGAACAAAATCTGACTATACATGGTGGATGTATATACACACACACACACACACACACGCACACACACACACACACACACACACACACACACACACAGAAGCTAGTTAAGTGCTTGAGTTGAAGGCACCTGGACTCCTTTCAGGCTCTTGAAGATGTTTCTCCTCCAAAAGGCTTCTTCAGTTCTGATGGGCAGTCCCGGGTATTTAGCCTGTGGGGTTATTCACTATGGAAAGGATCCTGATATGCCAGAGCATGTCAGGGGTACAATTTCAAATAGGTCCCCACCCTACCATTACGGGAGTTGATGAGGTCACACAGGCCCGGGAAGTGCATCGTATGTGGCTGATGGTTCTTGTCGTAGGCCTTTGTTCATTGATGGTTGTTCCAGTTAAACATACCTGGCCTCCTTTACAAAATGTGAACATCTCAGTGCTTCCTCAGATGTCCCTCAGATATCCAGCTCCAATGGTGTACCATCCCTCTGTGGAGGGTCCTACATACACGTCTGAGCACTCACTCCAAGAAGAATGAGCTCCAGTTTTAGTGAGGGAAAGTCTGGATTTTATTAATCTGTTATTTAGTGCTAATTAGCAGGTATTTGTGCCCAAAAACCCAAAACGTTGGCGGCCAGATTGCTGCGCTAAGGCTTCAAAAAACAGCGGTCTACATCCATCTTTTATATACAGTCTTGGAGTGTGAGAGGCAAACGTAAGGAACACATAGGAGACACACACAAAATAGGTGGATAGAAAGCTGTCTGACGTATTTATGGTTAAGATTTAGCTCTAATAACCATCACACTGCTGCCTCGTCTTCCTCAATTCAAAGGTTAAATGTGCCAATCAAACTAATGGAGGAAGAGGTTTAATATGAGGATGACATGGAACTCGTGGAGCAGCAATATGGATGCGATCCAATTACAGTCGACCCAAAAGGCTGAATACTAAAGAGCAGAGAGGACGGGACAGGTCATCACTCATCCTTCAGGTCCTCTCATTCATCTTCCTGCAAGAATGCTTCACTCCTGATATCGGCCATGCATTCATCACACTGTGGGGACACTATTAATCTGCATTAGAAGCTGAACCAACGTCTTCTTCTTAAACTATTTGTAGAGATTTTTTTTCATAAGTTTGCAAAGATTTAGATTAAAAACAACTAAAAACCAAATTTTCTTTTGATGCTTTCGGATGCAAACAAATCTAAAATGCCAAAGTGGTTCAAGTTCAGTCAGGGATAAATACAGTTATTTACACGTGAGGTTCTATAAAATAAGAATTATTCATTTCTCACATGGAGAAGCAAAACAACCCTGAATGTATCCGAGTAACAAGTACTGTTTGAGTACATCTCACTCCTCTGTGCCAAAATAATGGCTCCAAACCATTAAAACCCCATTAATGAGGCATGCTCCACATTCCTTCATCACCATAAACACTGTATTTTATCCTGCTTCTCTCAGATACTCAGAGGACCAAAATCGGATTAGCTTCCTGCTAAAAACAGTCCCTGCGCTGTTTCCTTCTGTTTGCTAAATGTTTGCTAAAAGCAACGTATCCATACGGGACAGCTGTATTTTATAAAAGTCACATATTTTCTGATGTGTTCTTCATGCTTGTTCAGAAATGCAACAGTGGATCCAACATTAAAGGACCACGTCACAGCTTTTATTGAACCGTATTTGAAATACAACTGGAGACCTAAGGCTGAAGGACAGCTGCCCACTCTGTACAGGAAGCCAGTTGAATTTTTTTATGGGTGCAAAGAAGTCGTATTCCTGTCCTTACCTTTCACAACAAAGCCCCAAAAAATGAAACCCTTGTGACCTCAACGCTTTGAGTAGCAAAGGGAACTCAGTCTTTTTATAATGTATAGTTTATTTTTTGCAAAAGTCACACTAACTGTCATGGTCCTGAGCCTCAGACCCAGGGTTATAGTGTTCCCTGTTTGGGTCTTGGTTATTATCTACATCCTGATTTTCATGAACGTCCTCAGTCTTTGGAGTCTTTAGTTACAGTTTCTGAGCTTATTCGGGGTTTCCTGTCTCATCCTCCTGTAACATCCCCCCACCACCACCACCTTAAGTTCATTCATTTGTTTCCCTGTTGTTGTTTCTCACTTCCTGCTTAACTTTGGTAGTTATTTGTCTTGTCTGGTGCTTCGTTTTGCTTCCTCATCTTTCTTGTCTCGTGGTCTTGATTGTCTACAGCTGTGTCTTGTTACCCTCCTATTCCTGCTGCATTGATTACCTCCATCTGAATAAATAGTCCCGTCTTTCACCTCAGTCGGTCTGTTCCTCCCTCCATGTTTAGCTCTAGTTTTGGGTCTTTCATCTTTTGGTCTTTGCAAATAAACAGCCACAATAAACGGGTTTGTTCTAAAACATGGGCGGGAGCAACAAAAGTCAGTTCAAGAAGAAGGTTCCATATCCTGAACTAATGGATAACACAAGTACATTTACTCAGTTCATTTTATGGCTAGGTGCTACAGTTTGCGTACTCTGCATCCTAAAATGCATACCTGGGTTATGGGATGTTGTAGCTGTGCCAGATGGAGGTTAGATCATGTTTTCAGCATAAATGAAGCTCTCTGGAGTTTGTTTGCAAGAGCCTGTGTGTGGATGATTTGACCCCCAATCACCACATTACTTGCGGACTCTACTAGCGTAGCTTTAAATGATTCACTCAAAATGATGCATATTTAGGTCTTGATGCAACTTTCTCCTGATTGGCTGTCCGTTTTGAACACCAGGTGGGTGGGGCTTATGTGCATGTGATGACCATATTAGGTATATCCCCTCTCTATGATGTCACGCAGAGCCAAGAGTAGAAAAACTGTGTGAATCAGCATGTTTGGAGTGTTCAGCCTGAGCTGTTGGCTCACAGAGATTACTTGTACATATGCTGACCTTATTATTTTAAACTTGAGACATGTTTAATATGATCATCCACTGGAACAGGATATGTATGATAGAAAATGAAGAAACGCAGAATAGGTGCACTTTAGAGACACAGCAGGATGACAGAGGTGTTAAAAAACCTCCTCCTGATGGAAGTTTTCATATAGCCTACTTCTTTCTCCTTACTTCTAATGAAAGTATCAAATTGATTTATAAGGAAATTAAATGAGAATGAAAGCTCTGCCATTTGTATGTAGCTGCAGTTGAAAGTCAGCTGAAAGGGAATTTGGTCTTAAATCAGCTGCAGCTGCTCCCTCTGTCGGGCTGAGTTACCTGCTGGAGGTCAGATGAAACTTTCCAAAGGACAGAGTGATTTATCTTCTATAAGCGGATAACCAGCACTGATTTCATTTCATCAAATAATCCGATGCCCTCCTTTCAGCACTGCACCTTCTCCCTTTTTGGTGTCGCTGCTCGCTGATGCCGTGTTTTTTCCCGCGGTTGTTGCGGTCTGATAGAGTGCGCTGTGCTGCGGGAGAGAGCTGACTGACAGCTCCAATTTGATGCAGGGAGCGATAGAGGAGGCGACGGGGAGGACGAGGAGCAGCCTTTCCTCTCGCTGCCAACCTCTGCTGCCTATCACAGCAGCCATCTACAGCTGGAGGAGCAATGACTGCAGGGGGAACATGAATACACTTCATCTCTTTCACCGTCACACAAATACACACACACACACATCTACTCGGTTAATTTTAAAAAGGTTCTTCAGTGACGTGGAAAAATTCATTTACACTTTAAAGGCCAAGGAGAAAAGCTGTGCGCACCTACAGTCATGCAGAAATCTTCAGAGGAGCCTCAGAATGTAAATTCATCTCTAACTGGGGCTCTTCCAGTTTTGATGATTGTGTGCCAGACTGAGGCCATCAGCACATTTAGTGTTTGTAATGTGTCTGCTCACATGATGGTGGTGGTGTTGGGATCTATTGTTTTTGTACTAGTTTTTAACAGTGACTGAGGTGAAATGGGAGAGGGGATGCCCCTTTGGTCTATGCAGCTTTACCAGAAATGGGCCCAATGCCAGAGCCAGCCTGTAAAGTGGCCCAGAAATCAAACAGAAGCAGCATCAAGCTGGGGAATCATGATGAAGTGTACTGCTGCTGATGAAGTGATGAGTAACAGGACAGGTTTGAACTTTTAATCTAATGCAATTGATATTTCACCATGTCACCATGTTTCGATCCAGTTATCCAGTGTGGTGCTGACTTTATTCATAGCAGCTACAACGATAATTAAAAGGAAAAAACGATAACTGAAACTGTATTGTGTTTGTAAGGGGACAATTATCAATCGCCGGTGTATGATCGTGTACTGTAAGCGAGAGAAATAAACAGTGTCACGTTCAGGAACCGTCAGTGTCCGCCTGATTCCTGGTTGCAACATATCTTGGCGAGCCA